>SEYY01000908.1:287166-289666 GCA_009176605.1 Armadillidium nasatum
TTTTCTGAGTTGGGTTTGGGTAGGTTATCTTTTATTTTATTATTTTGCCCCATCTTTTAAAATGGCTCTGCCAAAATACCGTGAAAGATGGCAACATGTAAAAAAAAAAAAAAGAAAAAAAAATATATCTTATCAGTAATGTAATAAATTTCAAAAATGTGGAAGTAAATATATAGATTATTTGTAATGTGTTGAAAAATGTATAAGTGAGGAGGAAGTTTTTTTTATTTTTTTTTGTCTGCTCCCCTGCAGGTATTTTCCTCTTCTTGCCTTCTTTCTTCAGTCATTTTGCACAAACAATAAACTTATACACTTTTTAATATGTGTGTGTGTGTGTGTGTGTGTGTGTATGCATATGCAAATCGAAGCTTTATGAAAATCTTTTTCATACTTCATTAATTAATTAATTAATTAATTACAGATGCATAATTCGTGATCAAAGAAATAAAAATAATTAATCAATATTTGAGGGTCTTTTTCTTGTGTGTTATTGACTTATAAAATGTTTATTGGGAGGAAAAGGGAAAACCCGTCGAAAGGGGGGAGGGGGGGCTACTTTTTTACGTTTATCTTTTAGTTCTTCCTTCCTCTCACCTCCTCTCCCCTACCTCAAATCGATTTTTTTTTTTAAGAAAACGCAAAGAGGAATTTATAAGATGTGTGTAATTCTAAATTTTTAAAGTTCTCCCCTTGAATAAGTTTAAAGGAATTAAAAACATTTTATTGTTATAGAAGATAATTTAATTATTCTCTAATTTATCATTATGAGAAACGTCAATTTATTCTTTTAAATTATCTCTCCTCCTTCCCCTTTACCCCCTACGCCCCTTACCCGTGTAGTTTTGCGCCAAATACTTAATTTTTTTATTGTTATGCTCAGATCCTCTGCCCCTGGATATTTTCCAGGAATGATTGATTGGAAAAAAGATTTCATGGCTTGGGTGCCAGTGGGATGGGCTCTATTTCCAGGAATTATATATATATATATATATATATATATATATATATATATATATATATATATATATATATATATATATATATATATATATATATATATATATATATATATATATATATATATATATATATAAAGTTAGGAAGAAGAAAAGTTAGAAACATCATAATGAATTCAGAAGCGAAGAGATGAGAAGAGCAAAAGAGGAGGAGGAGATGAGGAGGCTGTTGGATCTGAGGCTTCGACATCTTCTTCCTGAGGTTGCAAAGTTTGTTTGTAGAATTATGAGTGAAGAATTATATTGACCAAAGTTAAAACAAAACTTTTGATTTTTCGTTATATTTCAGAATTTTTTTTTGATAGTAAATTAACAGAATTTCAATGAAATTATTTTTTGAAATATGTGGTGAAGCAACACATCTTTCGCTACAACGTACTTTCGGCATGAAATGGAAAATTAAAAAAAAAAAAAAAAAAAAAAAAAAAAAAAAAAAAAAGAGGTAACTTCTGGTCTGGTCAATAAATGATGATTATTTTGACACAGTCAAGTCAAATGAAGAATAGTTCTTCGCATGGTTTTAGGGGCTGGGAACCCTTTTAACCAGTTTTTCTCTTCCCACGTACTAAGGTTTTCGAATATATCCTTAATAGGAAGATTTGGAAACCGATTCTTCTAATCTTTTCTCTGATCGCCAGTATGGCTTTCGTAAAGAACGCCCTAAGGGTGATCTTTCCCTTCTTTCTGACTCTTGGTTCTCCGCTCTTCGGTGTTTCGGTGAGTCTGACACAAAGCTTTGATATTCAAACATCCCTCTTTAGGAATCTATCCTTTTCTCTGATTTAATTTTTGGTCTTTCTCTAACAGCTGTTGTATACGGCTACCGTTCTTCCTTTAAATCTATAAATCTGTCCTATCCCAAACTTATTTTCTACCTTTCATTAATGATATTCTCTTCATATTACTTCATCACCTATCCACTCTTATGCTGATGACTTCACCCTTTATTACTTCCTTCACTTTAAAAGACGTACTTCCTAGCAGCAGTTTGTTGACGCAAGTATGGTGGTCTTGGAGCAACTGATCTCTGATCTTTCTTGTATTTCAAATTGGTGCAGAGAAAACATGGTTGTTTTCAGTGCACCAAGAACTCAATTTCTACATCTTTCTATTCGACACAACTTTCCGCACAACTATGACATCTTCGAGAAAACACTTGACTCAAACCTTCATCTGTCCTCAATATTCTCGGTGTTTCTCTTTCTCGTGATCTTTCTTGGAAAGATCACATTACTTCTCTTTCTAAACAAGTTTCTAAGAGGTTGGATGTTCTTAGGCACCTTTGTGATTTCTTTACCCCATACCAATTGCTTTCTCTTTATAGAGGTGTTGTGCGTTCTTATGAGGAGTACTCCACACACATCTGGGGTCGTTCCACACAAACAGCTCTTCTCGAAAAGATGTTTTCTAGGGCTCTTCGTTTTATAATCTCATTTGACTTACTAACTCTCCAATCTCTTTCTGGGCGTCGAGTTGTTGAGTCA
>SEYY01000908.1:292166-307166 GCA_009176605.1 Armadillidium nasatum
TATATATATATATATATATATATATATATATATATATATATATATATATATATTAGTGATTGATTGTTTGTCATATTTTCTCCTTTGCTGATGCGGATGTAGAATTTTCACAAGTGCTGATGAGGATGCTTCTCGGATGCGGATACCATCCCTATTATATATATATATATATATATATATATATATATATATATATATATATATATATATATATATATATATATATATATATATATTAGAGGTGGACCGGATAGTAATTTTTTACTATCCGCGGATGCGGATGCGGTTGCGGATATTCAATTGCGGATATCCGCAGATGCGGATGCGGATGCGGATAGTTTAATTTTTTAAGAGTTTTTGCTATAGATTCTTGGAATTTTAAATATAATATCCAGAATCTATGTTACCATAGATAACACCCCACCAACCACTTTCCCCAACCTCCACCCATTTGGAAAAAGGCTATATATATATATATATATATATATATATATATATATATATATATATATATATATATATATATATATATATATATATATATATATATATATATATATATATATATATAACCAGTAATTCAGTATTACCTTCACACTTCACAGTTTCACATATTCCATTTGAAGTTAATAATTGGTAAGTTATTTTTTAGAAATAAAAGCTTTTGGGCTCTTTCAGGTGAAAGTTTGGTTCGCTTTTCGTCGCAAATGAGGCCTGCTCCACTGAAAAGACGCTCACTAGCAACACTAGTTGAAGGACATGCTAAATAAGTCCTTGCCAGCTCAGGAAGAAAAGGGAAACTTTTGCAATTATCTCTCCACCAAACCAGTTGGTCTTTATCTGCCTCCAAACGTGGGAGTTTCAGAAAATTTTCAATAATCGATATTGTATCCTTTGACACTTCTGACTGTGATTCTCCATCGCTGCTGGAAGCTAGAAGATCTTTCATTGATTTAGCAATGCTTAAGCTAACAGATTTTGTTTCTTTTGTATCTGAAGAGCTTTTGCTTTTTCTTGAAAGGCGTTATTTTAGCTGTTTCTATCATCTCATCGCATAAGCATCCTAATTTGATTTTAACATTCTGAGAAACAAGTGGTTTAAAAAATTTTGTTTTGTATACCTGGAATCTAAAAAGGTTGCAATTGTATAAGCATCATCATTTTCCAGGTTTTCAAATCTGTCGTTCATCTCCTTCATTAATGTTTCAGTCATCCTTGAAACTCCCTTAGACTTAATAACATTTGTTAACACAACTTTCAATGTTGAAACAAGTGGTATCACATCTGACAAACATGATTCAGCTGAACTTATAGTCTTTGTTAATTCTTCAAAAGTCTTAAGGATATTAATACAATTATTTAAAATGTCATTTTCGTCACCTGTTAGAGGCTTTATTTTTGTGCTGCTTGAAGCATAAAGGCAAATGGCCTCATTAATTTCGCTCATCCTCTCAAGCATATGCAAACTACTATTCCAAAGTGTTTGAATATCTTGCATGACAGAAGTGGACGAACATTTAATCTTGTTTGTATTTTCTTCAGCTCATTTTGGGCTACAACGGAGTGATTGAAATGCGTAGCAATTAACCTACATTTGGTTATTAAATCGGATACACATTTTTGACTCATAATGGAATTTTTAACTACTATCTGAGTTTGGTGTGCAAAGCAATCTACATTTTTCACTCTTGCCAGAGAAAGTTCTTTTTTTATATTTGTGCCCGAATCCCTGACTACGCAGTGCACTTCATTTAATGAAATCTTCCATTTTATCAGCATCTTTTCAAATACAGTTTCAAGATAGTCGCCTGTATGGCGTTTAGAAAGAGGTTCTGCGTTCAATACAAAATTTTGCATAGTAATTTTTTACTATCCGCGGATGCGGATGCGGTTGCGGATATCCAATTGCGGATATCCGCGGATGCGGATATTGGAAAAATGATGCGGATATCCGCAGTTGCGGATGCGGATGCGGATATCCGGTCCACCTCTAATATATATATATATATATATATATATATATATATATATATATATATATATATATATATATATATATATATATATATATATATATATATATATATATATATATATATATATATATATATGCAAGTTCCTTAATTCTTGTTGCTTTATCTTTTTCTTCTCAAAATCCATGATTTGGTCGTGCTTGCTGTCATGAAATTCTGGCTAGAAACAGCGCGTATCAAGAGGGGTAAAACTTTAATTCAGTTTGGAATCGTTGTTGGGGTAGTATTCAACGAGGAAAGCTGACTTTCTCTAAACGAAAGAGCTTTGACCTCCTTGGTTCTTCTACTAATAAACCTTTCCCTCCTCTTGCCAAGAACATCAACTACAACAACTGTGAATCTGTCATTCTTCCTTTATTTCGCTTTGATAGTTGTGCTACTAATATTCCTTTGGCTTTCTGTTTCTCTCTAATTTTTCAACCCTAATTCTTTAACTCAATTTTCTTCCTCCTATTTCTTTTCCTCTGAAGAGTCCTATTTGTTTTCCCGATTATATATGGTTATGTACATGGGCTTCCGAAATCTCTGAATGTTAGGAAGGCAAGCGGCTCGGATGGCATTCCTCCTCTAGTTTTCAAAGAATGTGCTTCCGATCTGGCGCCATCTCTCATTTAACTATACTCTGTATGCCTCAGTAAGTGTTAGACACACGCATATGACAAACTTATTCTGGAGAAGGGTATCCACTGAAATCCTTGTGACTATCGCCTTATAACTCACTTGTATTTTATCTAAGATCTTTGAAACTCTTTTCAATTATCCTTTCTTGAGTCATTTTATGTCAGTAGTGATATTCCTCAAAATTCTGTCTTCATACTCTTTTTATTATTATTATTATTATTATTATTATTATTATTATTATTATTATTCATTAATGATCTTCTCAGCTGCTTATTTAACTCGATTCATTCAAATGACGATGACTTGACTCTCCATTCTTCTACTCATTTAAAATCTGCTCCCTTTTTTGCATCTAGAGTTGACTTTTCTCCTAATCTTTCCGATTCTGTTCTTGCTGATATTGATAGAATTTCCCAGTGGGGTTATTTCAACCTTATGAAATCCTCCTCTTTAAAAACTCAACTTTTTCCAATCTCCTTTTCAAAGACATCTTTTAATTTTTCTATCTCTTGAGATGGTTCTCCGGTCTCTCCTTTGACGATATAAGCATCCTTAGTCTTTACATAAACAAAAATATCTTGAAAACCTCGTATTAGCACAACATTACTAGGGTAGCTTCCAAGAAACAGAATGTTCTGTTTATTTCCTCTTCTCATGTATTGCAACCATGCAAAGAATACATCCTCCCTTGTATAGAGTATTGCCTCTTTATTTGGGGCGGGTTCTGATTTCACCCATCTTCTGGATAGGATCGAGTAAAATTCAAAAGGATTATAAACTTTTATGTACTTTCCAATTCACTTCATCCTTTACCTTTGTAACTTGACGTTAGTAGTTTCTCTCTTTTCTATAGGTACTATATACAGTGTCTAATGCTCTAGAAAACTGACCACTTGTTTGCTACCACTTTCACGACGGGCTCGTTGCACAAGGAATGCAGTGTCTACACATGAATTTTATATGGGCATTGACAACTCCATGACTTGTCCTCTGTGGTATTTCTTTCTTTCCAGCCACCTGTGTCCGTGCAATTCTCTTCTTCAGCCAGTATTGCCTGCCTAATTTAATCTTACTTTAAAAGCCTGCGTCTGCACTCATCCACGATTTGAAATTTGCTATTATATATATATATATATATATATATATATATATATATATATATATATATATATATATATATATATATATATATATATATATTATATATATATATATATATATATATATATATATATATATAAAAGTTTGGTTTAGTTTTGTTATTGTAAATTTAATTAACTTTCTGTAATTTGAAGGCATCATTGCACACACAGTCATATACCGTATATATATATATATATATATATATATATATATATATATATATATATATATATATATATATATATATATATATATATATATATATATATATATATATATATATATATATATATATATATGCTACCACATGCATGGTATATAAAGCGAACCATACTTATGTATGTCAATGTCAAGAATTTTTCTTTTCATTGATTTACCCTCCCTCCCCCCTCTGCCCCCCTCTTTCCCCTCAAAAACAATCATTATTTTACACTAGGAAGAGTGATTGTTAGTGAGATATAAGAAGTCATTTTGAATAATAGTTTCCTGCTTTTCTTACCTCGTTCTACAGCATTTGTCATCAACACAACTGGTGTTGATTTTTTTCCTATATTTTTTCCTTTTCAAAGAGACTTGTTAATGTTTGGTCACATTCGTAATAAATGTACGAATATATATATATATATATATATATATATATATATATATATATATAATATATATATATATATATATATATATATATATATATATATATATATATATATATATATATATATATATATATATATATATATATATATATATATATATATATATATAATGAAAAGTAGTACTAGAGCTCGTAACATTTGGGTTGGAGTAGTAATGAATTTTCAAATTAAAATTTGTCTTTTAGAAGTCCTTTTCTTTGTCCGTTGGTAGGATATATATATATATATATATATATATATATATATATATATATATATATATATATATATATATATATATATATATATATATATATATATATATATATATATATATATATATATATATATATATATATATATTCTTTATTCATTTTTCCAGTTACAAAGTTGAACAAACAAAAAACCTTATACTTTATAGGTATTATTAATTCATTACTGAAATGGGCTACTTGAGGGACGAATTCGTCCTTTGAGCCCAATAAATTAATACAAAATTAATATCAATCATAATTAATATGAAGTTTATAACTGAGAAACAAACATTGCATACTTATTTTTTATTTTTTTTAAAGTCATAATCTTAACGTAAATTACTCCCTTAAAGAAAATAATGAAAACAAAAATAGAAAGTAATGACAAATAATAATATTAAAATATCTGGAAGCTAAAAGTTATTGCAGTAATGAAGATAATTATAATAATAATAATAATAATAATAATAATAATAATAATAATAATAATAATAATAATAATGACAAACTTTTTTTTTTATCAGTTTTCTTTTCTGCAAGATTTTGGTATTGTATCGGTCGTATTTTCCCGATACCGAAACTTATAAAACTTTTATATACCGATACCCATAAACTTTACCAACAAAACCGATTTACCAATACCTAATAATATATATTGATATACTTATATATATATATATATATATATATATATATATATATATATATATATATATATATATATATATATATATATATATATATATATATATATATATATATATATATATATATATATATATATATATATATATGTGTGTAGAGGGTAAATCCACGTTTGCGCGCACGTATTTAGCATACACATTTTTATTCAAAAAATTATAAATTATTAGTTATTGTGTAAAAAAAAAAAAAATTTTTTTTTTTTTTTTTTTTTTTTTTTGCAATAACCTTTTAGTTTTTGTTGTCAATTTTTTTTATTTTTTTTTATTTTTTTTTACTATTTTTATTTCCCATGACACGATCGAAGGTCACTTGTGTGTCTTTTCAGCCACGAATCTGTTTTGTCATGATAAATAAATTGCCTTGTTTTTAATCAATCATTATATAATGGTTGGAGAATAAAAGACAAGATACCTTAAATTCTCTCTCTCTCTCTCTCTCTCTCTCTCTCTCTCTCTCTCTCTCTCTCTCTCTCTTCTCTCTCTCTTCTCTTTCTCTCTCTCTCTCTCTCTCTCTCTCTCTCTCTCTCTCTCTCTCTCTCTCTCTCTCTCTCTCTCTCTCTCTCTCTCTCTCTGTAGAAAGATATAATTATTTTTTTTTTTAGTATTTATAAAAAATTTTTGATTTACACCTCATTTGTATATTCAGTTTCAAACCAGTTATATTAATAAAAAAATGTATCCGACGCAGTTGGCTAATATCTACTTTTACAATTGTAAGTCAGTATTGTTTTTTTTTATGGCATTAATTAATAAACTTATTTAAAATATTTTTAAGTGGATTATATAATAATAATAATAATAATAATAATAATAATAATAATAATAATAATAATAATAATATTAACCATTATATCATTTCAATTTCAATGAAAACTGGAAAATGCATTACAAAGTTAAGCCATTGTAAATTCTCTTGTTGATCTACTGATTATTATTATTATTATTATTATTATTATTATTATTATTAGTAGTAGTAGTAGTAGCAGCAGCATTGGTGGTTGTTGTTGTTATATTCAATTTGCCAATATCAAATGTTATTTGGAAGTGATTTTGAATACGTCATCCCCTATTCTGTATTCTATTCTTGGATAAGGGTTATAATCATTTTCAGATCCTTTCCATCGATTTCCAAACTCCCCAATATCTCTCTTCCAAGCTCGTGTTTTACACTGTTAAAGGCCCTTTTCATAGTCAACAAGTGTAGGGAAAGGTCTCAATCAACTATTCTAACACTCTTTGTCACCATTCTAAGTACCAATATGGGATTATTTGAGCATTTTTCCCATACCCTCCCCCTCCCTGGTCTTCAGAAATTTTGATATATATATATATATATATATATATATATATATATATATATTATATATATATATATATATATATATATATATATATATATATATATATATATATATATATATATATAATATATATATATATATATATATATTATATATATGAGAGAGGAACTTCCACTTCTCCTCTGACTGGTGTTTCTTCACCGTTGGAATGGATGCTCAAGGTTTCTGATCTCTTCTCCTTTAGCTAATTTTTCAAGTGCCCATTTTATCTTGACATAACTGTTTTCATTCTGGTTATCCCTGTTCAGTCCTTCCAAATCCCCCTCCCCCTCCCCCTCCCCCTTAGTTTATCCATTCTTCTACTATTTTAGTATGCTTTTCGTTTCTTACCCTTATTAAACAAAATGTATGCTATTATTATTAAATAATTACTAAATGGTATAGGAGTTAAACCTGTATAATTAAAAACACACTAGAAACAAGCTTCGCAGTTTTTGACTTTTAATTTTTGTTTTTCTAAGTAAAGTAAAGAAGCCATTGGATATTTTTCTGATTTACGTCATTGAGTGTCCCACACCACCAAACGACTCCTGTAAATATAAAGCAGCTGCAGAGAACTTTCAGGCCTGTGCACTCTATTCATATTTGCCAGTGCTTGTACACATACATACACACTTCTAGTCTACTCCCAATAAGGTCTCCAATCAAAATCTGTAACATTCGGACGGAGAACGAACGGGTCGTTCGATATGCTTTTTCCATACTCGTTCACACCTGAACTAATAAAGAATGCACGATTGATTCAGGTTCATATTCAGCATGTCTAAATTAAACATTTGTTCAAGTGTAGAAAACTCTAAATTAGGTTCGGTTATAAGTAAAATATTCTTTCTGCAAGTTGTTTTTTAAAGGAATATATATATATATATAATATATATATATATATATATATATATATATATATATATATATATATTATATATATATATATATATATATTATAATATATATATATATATATATATATAATTTAGTGATGGATCGGATGTCCTATTTATCATTTTCGAATGCGGATGTTGAATTTTCGTCAAGTAAAAGATGCAGATGTTGAATTGAATTTTCGAAGGTGCGGATGCGAATGCGTAAGCCATCACTATATATATATATATATATATATATATATATATATATATATATATATATATATATATATATATTATATATATATATATATATATATATATATATATATATATATATATATATATATATAAAGTTGAGATCTAGCTTCTTTCTTATAGTGAACCTTAATCTAATTAGAAAGGTTAAAGCCAATAAATACCAAGGGTTCCCACATACTCATTTAATTCACTGAACGTTTCACACCGTATCTCGGTCCGTCTTCAGTCTTCTTTATTGAGTGAAAAGGACAATAGAAGAAGCTTGATCATTTAACTATGGGCAATGAGTTTTTATACATAAAACTCCAATATACTACGTTCAAGAAGGGAAGACGAATATTGAAAGATAGAGAAATTAGAGGAAGAAAAAGGTGAATATCTCCATGGTCTCTTATGACAAAGTGTACAGGAGGGCAAAGATAAAGGTCGGTTCTAAAGGAAACTCCTCTATGCTTATCAATCCTCACTTTTAATTGTAGACCAGTTTGTAATACATACGCCGCTTTACAGCTGGTAAACTTGAAATAATAAATTAATGAGGATCTGAGAAGCATTGAATGAGATTCCTTGTGTCTGAAGAAAGTGAAGTATAACTTGAGAGGGAGTTATAATCTATAAGAATGAACTGGCATTGGGAGAATGTAGCTTCAAGTATAGTCAGAATATTTCTATTAAGTTGAGATGTAAGTGATCCTATATACGGAAGTTTTAAGAATATTTTTTGTTTAGGTACAGTAGGAAAATGAAAAGTGTGTCTGAAGATATTAGTGAGAAACTCGTTAATACTTTTTTCCACTTGGAACTTTGGGAATAAACTAAAATAGAGAAGTATTTTAATAAATTCCATCTCTTTATGGAAAATATATATATATATATATATATATATATATATATATATATATATATATATATATATATATTATAATATATATATATATATATATATATATATATATATATATATATATATATAATTAGTGATGGATGGCATATCATATTTTCGCATTTGCGGATGCGGATGCGGATATAAAATTTTCGTCTAAGTTATATATATATATATATATATATATATATATATATATATATATATATATATATATATATATATATATATATATATATATATATATATATATATATATATATATATATAATATATATATATATATATATATATATATATATATAACGAGTAAATGTAAAGGATGGGAAATGGGAAGAACAGTGGTGGCAGTGGGAGTGGGACCTTTTTTTAAAACAATGTTTCGTCGTATTACATGAGATGACAGCTGAGCGTCATATCATGACGTAATAATAATAATAATAATATATTATTAAATTTATACTTACGGTTGCCATGGTAACGGTTTCTTGGTAATTAAAAGGTTTCTTCTCCATTCGTCGTTCCTTCTCTGAATGTAAAATGGGCTATTGACATCCATTTTAATAAATCAGCTTTATTATTATTATTATTATTATTATTATTATTATTATTATTATTATTATTTATTATTATTTAATTTTTTTTTTTTTTTTTTTTTTTTTTTTTTATTTTTTGTTTTATTTTTATTATTTTTAATGCAATTATATAATGGAAACTCACACACACGCGTATAAATATATATATATATATATATATATATATATATATATATATTATATATATATATATATATATATATATATATATATATATATATATATATATATATATATATATATATATATATATATAAGGTAATACAGGCCCATGTAATCTGTTTTTATGGTAAAAATTTAAAGAGTTTATTGGTCATTATGAATTTATATTGTATTCTTTCTCCCTTTTATCTCGTGAGATCATAAACAAGCTTTCCGTCACTGCTTCACTCCCACACACCCATACAATCGCCTACACATACACACACCTATATAGATACAGTCGCCGACACATACACACACACCCTATACAATCGAATACACATGCACACATATACAATCTCCTATACATGCACACATATACAATCGCCTACACATGCACACATATACAATCACATTTATACACCCATATAATCGCCTCTACATACAAAAACTACACAAACTCATACAAATGGCATTACATACACACATGCACCCAGACATTTGACAATACGCGCGCACACACACACGCGTGTACAAGTTTACATCTGTTCCGTTGATAAAACGGAAGCAACATATTTTTGAACTCATTTAATAGTTTTTTTAATAGCCTGTAAGAATATGTATGCATCCACTCATACACTCTCACACAAGGATACGAATAGACACACACATACATGCGAGTGTATATATATATATATATATATATATATATATATATATATATATATATATATATATATATATATATATATATATATATATATATATATATATATATATATGAATAGGATGGGGGACGGCTTTGGGGGTCGTAAGCCACACCCCATTGAAATATTCATGAATCCAAAATATTCGTATTTAAAAAAAAAATAAAAAAAATAAAAAAATATCTAAAGGCAAGGTTAAAAATTGCCTTTCTTTGGTATTTTTTGAAACCACAATTTTACTACTTTCCCTCCCCCCCCCTCCCTTGAAAGTTGTTTTGCTTTTACTGTCATATATATATATATATATATATATATATATATATATATATTATATATATATATATATATATATATATATATATATATATATATATATATATATATATATATATATATAGGTAAACACTGTTAGGGCGGTTAGGAAAGCACATGGGACAAATGACTGGTTCCCGATGAAGTCAGGAGTCAGACAGGGAGGAATATTGTCGCTACTTCGCTTTTTTTTTTATATAGACAGATGTATAAGAGAGGTGAATATAGGTGAAGAACTATAGACTTATGCGGATGATATAACAATAGTTCCGCTAGAGATTGGTACACTGCAGAGAACGAGAGGTGGGGTGATGTACTACCAAAGCTGGTAGTGAAGACGAACAAGGGGAAGACGGAGGTTTTGAGAGTGACTAAGGAGTAGGAGAGAGTTGAGGTGGTTGTGGATGGTGGGATGTTGAGAGAGGTGGAGTGATTTAGTTACCTGGGTGATATGGTGAGCTCTGATGGAAACATGGCGCGAGAGATAGAAAACATTATAAGTATATTCTAGAGTGGCGTGGGAAAATTATATTCACTACTGAGAAGCAGACATGTCCTTATAAAGGTGAAAACATTGATATATACATTGTTTAGGAAATTAGTATTGATTTGTAATGTTAGGTGTGGATGCTGACTACAAGAACAATGAGTAGAGACGGCAGAAATGAGAATCCTTAGATTGACCAAAGGAGAACGTCTGAGAAGCGATGATATTAGGAGAGAACTGGGTGTGGTTCTCGTTGGAGTGATTATTGATAGACAGCAGTTAAGATGGTACGGACATGTATGTAGAATGGAAGATACCCTGCTAGATTTTATAATTGGAGTGAGATTTTAGAAGACCGGTGGGGAAACCAAGAAAGAGGTGGAGAGATGGGGTGGTGGTGGCGCTGGCTGTTAGAGGTCTCACGATGGAGGGGAGGGAAGGACGAGAGCTGCATTGTAATAATGAAGCTTGGAGAGGCATAGTATATTGAGATAGAGTATTGTCCTTAACTCTGCTCTTAGTGAGTAAGGTGAGAATATATATATATATATATATATATATATATATATATATATATATATATATATATATATATATATATATATATATATATATATATATATATATATATATATAAAATTCTTTTCTATAAAAGAATTATTTATTAGAATGTTTTAAATCTAAATTTTTTTAAAACTTAACGAAATTAAACTTCAAAAAACTTTTAACAAAAAATCCTCCCAACACCAAATTTTCAAAATGAATTTGATATATATATATATATATATATATATATATATATATATATATATATATAATATATATATATATATATATATATATATATATATATATATATATATATATATATATATATATATATATATATATATATATATATATATATATATATATATATATATATATATATATATATATATATATATATATATATATATATATATATATATATATATATATATATATATATATATATATATATATATATATATATACCCGGGTATATATATATAATTTATGTGTGTGTGTGTATTTCGAAGTTTGCATATAAGAGAGTGAATGAATATTCGTTTGTGAAATTGGAATGGATCTTTCTGTACCATGTTGAAAAAGTAATTTTCGTTCCTTGGATCATTTATTTAAATGTCAGAGGCAGAGAGAAACATTTTCCGGGACACTTGTCACAGCCTTTCTGTCGCTTCTATGTTCCTGTCACTTAAACAGCATTTCATATTTCAGTGAATATTTTAATTATTGCTAACACTTGTAATCTCCTTTGCTTCTCATTATATATATATATATATATATATATATATATATATATATATATATATATATATATATATATTATATATATATATATATATATATATATATATTATATATATATATATATTATAGGGATTTATTTTTAGTTTAATTTAAATAAAAATGATTCAAAGTCCTCTGTTGATTATTTTTATCTGTATGAAATCAAGTTTTACTTTATCGAACTTTATAAAAATACTTTGTTTGTCAAAGCTATTCTCGTTCCTTTATAGTATATATATTTAGACGATTTTTCTATTCTTTTGACTAGAATTTTATATATATATATATATATATATATATATATATATATATATATATATATATATATATATATATATATATATATATATATATATATATATTTGAAATAAATATTAAGGTTTAGCGATTTTATGATTAAAAGACATTGAGAAAGGAATCCTAGGAAGAGTAAACTTTAAGTATTATTATTAACAGTGGAAGATTTAGTGTTTGTTTTCGAAGAGTATGTTTTAGTTGTTTGGAAGAATGCTTCCAATATAGTAGGTGGAACAGAGTTGAACATTTGAAAACTTACTTTATTTTTTTTTCTCTCTCTCTTCCTTTGGTAGAGATTAGAGAAGATCAGAAGTCGAGATAGCAAATTCATTCCCATAAGATCTACCTTTTTAACTGTTGCACTGGATCGATATTTCGCAAAATGAAAAGATAAACGATTACTGATAAGCGTTAGGAAAAAAAAAGTTAGTTGATCAAGAAGGAAAAAAAAGCCCCCTAAAAACGGAACTGTTGAATGTTTTAAAAATTAATAATATCCGACTTAAGCATCGGCTAAAGACAGACCAGAAAAGAAACCAGAGATAAGAATTTGGAAGAAGAAGAAGAAGAAGAAAAAAAAAAAAAAAAAAAGAAAAGAAAAAAAAGGAAATTTGAAAATCAAACTTGATACTTAAAATTGACGATTTTTCGAAAGACTTTTGAAATTTTAAACTCTGCAGTCTGCAACAAGATTTGTATTATAATTGTATTTAATTTTGCTATAAGATAATAATGATAAAGAAGTATATATATATATTATATATATATATATATATATATATATATATATATATATATATATATATATATATATATATATATATATATATATATATATATATATATATATATATATATATATATATATATATATATATATATATTAGTCCCTGTAGGTAAGCTCGTTTTCTTTATAAATATTGGAAATCAGTCAGATTTCCGTTTTCTTTTTCAACGAATTAAAATATATTTTTCATTAATTTTTTAAAGATTTATTGGTAAAATTTTCTTTACTATATATATATATATATATATATATATATATATATATATATATATATATATATATATATATATATATATATATATATATATATATATATATATATATATATATATATATATATATATATATATATATATATATATATATATATATATATATATATATATATATATATATATATATATTATATATATATATATATATATATATATATATATATATATATATATATATATATATATATATATATATATATATATATATATATATATATATATATATAGCGATACCAAAATTTTTACCGATACCGATACCAAGACTTTCAATTTCACCGATACCGATACCGAAAAATTAGCCGATACCGATGCCGATACCGATACCGATACCGATACCAATTTTTTACTTATAAATATATATATATATATATATATATATATATATATATATATATATATATATTATATATATATATATATATATATCAGATCCAAGTAAGGCTCTAGGGGCCTGTCAGTGGGGGCCAGCACTCGTCTCTATCTAGATCTGTCGTAAATAATTCCATCTGCCACCAACTGTTCCATCATAGGCAGCTGATGCGCCTCAGTGAATCCCGAACTGACTCCATTCATCTCTCATTTGTCTCCCTCTCGGTCTTCTTAATCTTGGCCTGCACTCTCATCTCCCTCTAGTCTCTCTCCCCTCCTGCATCCTCCACACGTGTCCAACCATCTCAGTCTTGCTACATCTATCTTTTGATTAATTGGTTCAACCCCTATACTTTATCTAATTCTTTCGCTTCTTATCCTCTCCTTCCTGGTTCTTCCCACCATCAAACGCAACACCCTCATCTCTGTTGCTTGAATTCTGCTTTCTTCTCTTGTTGTCGCACTCCAAGTCTCCGTTCCATATTACAAAATTGAGGTTAGAGTACTTTCAAAAATTACTTTCTTTACTCCTATATCCATTCTTTTGTCTGCCAAGACTGGGTACAGCGCTCACACCATTCTTCCGTATTTCTCCATCCAGTTGGTGATTTCCAGCATATTACTTCATTCCCTTGTGAATACTTTCTCCTCCCCAAATATTCACATCTCTCTACCACAATCACCTCCTCACCATGCACCTTCAGCAGAAGCTCCTCTTCCTCTTCCTCCTTTCTAATTATTAACAGTTCTGTCTTTTTAACATTCACGATCACTCCCACCTCTTTTAGCTTTTCAGCAAAACTTGTTATCACCTCTCTTAACTTCTCTCTATCTTGGCTCTCTCTCTCTCTCTCTCTCTCTCTCTCTCTCTCTCTCTCTCTCTCTCTCTCTCTCTCTCTATATATATATATATATATATATATATATATATATATATATATATTA
>SEYY01000909.1:5000-10000 GCA_009176605.1 Armadillidium nasatum
TATATATATATATATATATATTATATATATATATATATATATATATATATATATATATATATAATATATATATATATATATATATATATATATATATATATATATATATATATATATATATATATATATATATATATATATATATATATATATATATATATATATATATATATATATATATATATATATATATATATATATATATATATATATATATATATATATATATATATATATATATATATATATATATATATATATATATATATATATATATATATATATATATATATATATATATATATATATATATATATATATATATATACACAAGCACACACCAAGTTCATCAAGCTTACATCTGGGTTTAGTTCCGTTAATATTTTATTTATTATTATTTTTATTATTATTATTATTTATTATAATATGAAGAAAGCCAAAGGAAATATATTTAGTTCCTTCAGTATCATTTTCTCATTCTCATTCTATTGTCACAACTACAACGATTATATCAGTGTAACGATATATCGATATGATGATCTAAATTCTAAAATAAAATGAAAATTTAAGAAATAAAAATAAAAAAAGTGAACAGAAAAAAAAAAAAAAAAAAAAAAAAATCATATTAACGAGAATGATGAAACCACATTCTCAGTAGATAAAATAAATGCTTTATTCCGAAAGGAAATATTTGCACTGTGGGTCACTCCCTACATAATATATATATATATATATATATATATATATATATATATATATATATATATATATATATATATATATATATATATATATATATATATATATATATATATATTGGTATATATATAATAGGTAATTCTATTATATATATAAATATATAAATTATATATATAATATATAAAGCTAAATATTTATTTTAAAGTAAAAAATTATTTTAAAATATATAAAATATTAAATTAAAATATTGTATATAATAGTCAGAAAAGAGAGAGAGAGAGAGAAAGAATAATATATATATATAATAATATATATATAAATATTATATTATATATATATATATATATATATATATATATATATATATATATATATATATATAATATATATATATATATATTATATTTAAAATACTTCAGAATTGAATTATTTTAATGCTTACTATATTAATTATTTTTATTGATTCCGTAAAGTGTTTATTAAATTTTAATAAACGTGATTGTATATTAAAAATCGTAAATTATTATACGCAGTTGATTTACAGCTTAAAATCAATCCCTTTTAAATAAGGGACAATACTGTATAAAAATTATAAATGCAATTTGAGTTGAAAAATCTACAAAAATATTCATTTGAATATTTTTACTTTTATCATTTTTAATATTGTAATTAAGAGCAAACTGATTAGCATCGCAATACGTATTTTTGGAGAAAAAAAATAAATTAATGAAAACATTAAAAAGAAACTAGTAGATTTCATTTAAATAAAAATAGTGGTTTAAAAAACAGCAAAGAATTATTATTATTATTACTTATAAGTATTTTATTATTATTTATTTATTATGATTTAAATATTAAGCTAGGAAAATCGTCATCTGTTCTTAATGGTACTCGAATATTTTTATCTTATATGGCTATACAATCTCTTAAGAGGGTGGCTTGGTGTTCAACCCATAGTCCGTTGGTCATTCATGGTTCATCGAATTTTAAGAATTGTGGGTACGATATTTCTCCCCCCAAAAAATATTTTTTTTAAAGTAAATAAATTTGCAAAATAAAAAGTTGCTGACCCTCTTAGTAAGATTAATTTTTCCGCTTCCTTCCCAGACACCCCCCCCCCCCCCGTCTGTTGTCTAACCACTAATCCAGTATTGGAATGCTCTCATTGAAAAGACAATCCACTTAGATTAGACACTTTAATAATTAGGAATCATTTTCAGAAGTGAATCAAAATAACTTTGTCCAGTTTTCACCACTTCCTCACCTATAGGTTAGGGAAGAAGCTTAACTTCCATACTAACGTGTTGTTTACAGTCTATTTTTTTCATCCATAAAAATAATATTGACGACATGTAACATTTTTTTTTTCCTGATATTTTGCTGTTTGTCGCTAACTTATTCATCTTATTAAAAGTTTTCTTGAATTCATCTTTTCATATTTTAATTTTAATTTCACATTCCAATTAATCAATCTTTATAGATAGCTAAAACTCTCTACAGATTTGCCAAGGTTCCCTCTACCTTACTTGCAATCTAGATTGTTCAGTCTTCCTTTGACGTAAACATGACTTCGGCTTTTGCTTTATTCTTTATCAAACCTTTTACCTCGCTCTCTTTTGTTAGAACTTCCTACAAATTGTGAAAATTATCTTTATAATCAGTAACGAGTGAAGTATCAAGAGCATTTCAAGTGCTTCTTCCTTGGCCACTTAGTTTTTATTCCCTTTGAACAAATGTCTGATTTCTCATAATTATCGCTAAAACCTCGCTAAAAGAGGTTGAACAAGCTGTGGCACCACATCACCTTGTTGGATACCTCTAATATATATATATATATATATATATATATATATATATATATATATATATATATATATATATATATATATATATATATATATATATATATATATATATAATATGATTTGCACTCTATTAAGTAGTCAGTTTTAACAAGAATGCGATTAATTAATTAAGAATCTATAATTAGAGGTAATTTAAAATGGTTTACCAATAATGAATCTGAAATATATTAGTATTTACACCTTGCATTATAGGTTTATCTACTTCTAAATATAATTTGTCGAATTTTTTTCAAATGATGCTGCCTTCTTGATACCGAGACATAGTTCCTCTAATTGAAATTTTAGTTTTTTAAAACAAATTGTGACCCTACACTTGCTTGGATATTTATTTTCGATATTTAGTTAAGGGATTGCGGTTCTTGTATTGTTTTCATCAACCACTTGTTACATTGGCTTTGAGACAAGGAATGTTTTCTTGTTGGAATTAATATGGTTTACCCATTCGATCAATTTTAAAGTAGATTGTTCTAATACTTTATTTAGAATTTTCATTATATCCATAGTACACATTCAGCTAAAAAAAATAAAAATAATTATTCTCTCCATTTAACAGTGTAGTATAATAGAATCCAGTAAATACGCCTCTTTTTGCCTCCTTTTGGTCTTCTGATTATTTGTATGTTTTAAAAGCTGTTATTTGGAACTCCGAATTTATTGTTACTTCTTTTTGGCGCATGAAAGGAAATGGAATTGTGCTCGTATAGAAAATCGTGCCTCTAGACCTTTGTTAGAATTGTCTGACCATATAAATTTCTATCAATTGTCGGTGGTCTGATTCTTTTATTTATAAACAAGCGACCTTCTACTTTGTTCTACTTTCGATTTTTTGTGATGAGAGACGTGATCAACATCCACGTAAATCAACACTTTCGAGAATTCTCTTTCAACATTATACAACAGAATTGCACAGAAGGGATGCCAACATAAACTTTCGATATTGGTCTCATTTGAAAGATTTTATTCGATCTGGTAGGACAAGTGTTTTTTCTAAAAAAAATTCTATTTCTGTAGGTATTGGTTTGCTTTCGAAGATTTTACCCGATTAGTAGGAAAAGGTTTTTTTTTCTTTATTGGTTTCCTTTCACACATGATTACAAGCTTAAAAATGGAAGCAATGCTACTATGATGTGAGCTTTAAACGGAAATAACACTTAAATAGTGTGTGTTATTTTATGCGTTAAATAATACATTCCTGATGATCGACATAATAAAAGCCAAAGCTTTTTAGTATATATATATATATATATATATATATATATATATATATATATATATATATATATATATATATATATATATATATATATATATATATATATATATATATATATATATATATATATATATATATAAACGTGTGTGTGTGTAATTAGTTTTGAAATGTCTCTCGTAAACAAATTCAGTTCCTGAATCGGTAAAATTATTACTGTTCGAGCTTCTTACCTATTATAATTGTTCTTGTTGCTTTGAAAAGGCTTCCCAAAATTATCAGAGAGAGAAAGAGAAAAAAAAACCTGAAGATGATGGTGATAATTAATAATAATAATAATAATAATAATAATAATAATAATAATAATAATAAAAAAAAAAATTTTTTCTGGTGAATTGTTTAGTTCGACATTTCTATTCATTTTTACTCAAAAATTTACAAATGTTATAATATAAGCATGTCGGACATTAATTTGGACAGTGACTTAGTTTTGTGTTCTCTTGTGCCTGTTGGCACTCTTTTTTGTCATTATCGTATGAACAATAACTTGTTTTGGTATTTTAGTACCTCTTATGTTGTCGTACCTGCGAACTGTCGCGGATTTCGTTGGTTTGATTATACGAATATTTTTACAAAGATGAAGTAAAAGAAATTTTTCTCAACTAAAAAGAAAAGTCTCTCTTTCTCTTTCACACACACACAAACTCATAAACACATAACACACACACACAACACACAAACTCATAAACACACTCTTTTGTGTTCTTTACATATTTCTTGTGCATTGGAAACCATATTTCAAAATTTTTTAATCATAATAATAATAATAATCTTCCAAGTATGGTAAATGTTTTTTCCATTCTATAAATCGGGATTGTTGACATGCCCTTTTTCATCCTTGAAAAAAAGCATTTTAAGGTTTCCTTATCTTTCTAAGTAAATGGAACCGGATTTATTGTTTTTGTTTTTTGTTTTTTTTGTTTTTTGTTTATATTCTTTCTTATTTCTTGGAAAGTAACGCAGTTATAATATATTTTTCTTACGCATGCACACACAAATCTAAATATACCTACACACTTATACACACTTACCTATATATACCTACACTTAAGCACACCAAAAACACACTCACTTATATGCATCTACACACATATGCACACTAAATCACACACACCTACATTCAACTATACACTCACACCTACAAACACCTGTGCACACCTATACTC
>SEYY01000909.1:22500-25000 GCA_009176605.1 Armadillidium nasatum
AATAGTAAAATGCTACTACATCGCACCACTGAAGTTACTGATATTAATATTAACAATTTTTATTAATAAAAATAATACTATTAATGACTAATAAAAAAAATAGAAAATAATAATCTTAATAATAGTTTCAATAATAATAATAATAATAATATTGATAATAATAATAATAATAATAATAATAATATTCAGTACGAATTTATGTACATTTTTTTAATTTTGCGAGCATATGATTTTATTGATCTTTCATTTTTATGTCATCTGGTAGATTATTATATAGTATGACGGGGGTGTAACTTGCTGCTTGTCGTGGTTTAATAAGTCTGTAGAAATTAGTTTTTAGGTTTTGGTGTTTCGTAGGATTATTCCTCGTTTAGTTTGATTATTTAGGTGGTTTGGTTGTAGGAATTCAAATGTATTATTGTTTAATACTTTGGTTGATTTCCTTTAGGGGAGAGAGAGAAAGCTAGAAGATGATCAAATTGCAATAAGTTAAGTTTTTGAATAAGGGGGTGTGTGACTATAAAAATTTCTGCTGGCACTGAGGAGCCTTTTGATTCGTTTTTGCATTGTTATGATTTGATGTGTGTTTGTTTTGGGTGTTGTTCAATATATGGAGAGGCAGTAAATTATGTGGGTGTGAATATGGGCAACATATATTTTCCGCAGAACATACAGTGAAATAGATTTTGCTAATATTACAAGGATGTACATGTACTTATCGAAATTGTTTACTAAAGTATATGTGTTCTTTAAATGTTAGTTTTTCATCTATTATGACTCCAAGGAGTTTTGGGCTATTTGTGTGGGTTAGTTAAATATCGTTTAGTTTAATTTTGAAGTTATTTCCTACGTTTTTGTTGCTTATAATGTAAGTGGTTTTTTTGTGTTTAATTGACAGTTTATTTGCTTTTATCCACCTCGTTATGTTTGTTTAAGTGCTTTCAACATTTTTGGAGAGAATTTCGGGTTTTTTGTCAGAGACAGGAGTTGTGTGAGGTTATTAAATCATTTGTATATATTGAAAATAAAAGTGGTGCTAGTATGGACCCCCTGTGTAACACCGGTTTTTATTTGTTGTGTATTAGAGAGTATATCACCCAACTTTACGTATTGTTTCTTTTTTGAGGTAAGTTTTAAACCAATGTAAGTTTAAGTCATCGAAACTCAGTCTGTAATTATAATGATAAAGATAATAATATTATAATAATAAATAATAAATAATAATAATAATAATAATAATAATAATAATAATAATATCAGTAGAGAAATGGGTTTCAAATATTCGCAGCTGTGAAAAGGGAATCAGAAAAAAGTTGTGAAAAAACATTGATGCTTAATTGAAATTTTTTTATTTTTTTTAATTTTTTTTATTTATTTATATTTATTTTTTTATTTATTTACTTTTTTTTGGGGGGATGGGGTTGAGGGGAGCTCGATTTAAAATGTTTAAATTTTTGTGATATCGATTAAAATATTAAATGTATATGGTGGTTTTCGATTAAAATGTTTATTTTTGGGATCTATTTAAAATGGGGATTTTTTATTTTTTTGTGATATTTTTATGAAAATGTTTAATGCATTTGGAGTTATTCAATTAAAATATTTAATTTATTTGGAGATGTTGGGGTAAAATGTTCAGTTTTGGGTGATGTC
The DNA here is from genome assembly GCA_009176605.1 of Armadillidium nasatum. Lineage (NCBI taxonomy): Eukaryota > Metazoa > Arthropoda > Malacostraca > Isopoda > Armadillidiidae > Armadillidium > Armadillidium nasatum. The sequence continues at coordinate 24,154 of SEYY01000909.1, forward strand.
AATTAAAAATTTAAATTTTAATGTTTATTTTTCGTGTACACATACACACTTATGTGTGCATTAAAATATTTTTTTGGGGAGAATTATAAGGCTTGATTATTTTATGTTCGACTAAAATGTTTTTTTTTTTTTTTTTTTTTTTTTTTTTTTTTTTTTTTTTTTTTTTTTTTTTTTTGGTAATGTTAAATTTTCGGCCTCTAATAAAAATATATAATTATTTTGGTGATTTTCAATTAAAATGTATATTTTTAAAAAAATATTCGAGATAAAATATTGAAATAGATGCATTTGCTAATACCATCATCTTTTTTGAGTGCATTATTAGATGAGGCTTGTGGTAATATGATGGTCATTTCAAGGATAATGTATATATTAAGCGAATTATTATTTTTGTTGAGTCGTATGAGGAGAGAACTGAAGTGAAGGTTATCTTTATAAAAGAGAATACAGAAAGGAATTACTCGTAAGGTAATTTAAAATCTTCAACATTATGATTGAGATATTCAGTGGTTTTGAAGTTTAAAGTGGATACAAGATACTTAGTTAGTATTTTTGAAGTTTTAAAGGGGATACAAGATACTGGGTGGTTTTTTTTAAGTTTAAAGTGGATACAAGATACTTAGTTAGTATTTTTTAAGTTTTAAAGTGGATACAAGATACTTAGTATTTTTTGAAGTTTAAAGTGGATACAAGATAGTTCGTATTTTTGAAGTTTAAAGTGGATACAAAATACTTAGTATTTTTTAAGTTAAAAGTGGATACAAGATTCTTAGTCAGTATTTTTGAAGTTTAAAGTAGATACAATTAAGATACTTAGTATTTTTGAAGTTTAAAGTGGAAACAAGAT
>SEYY01000909.1:37500-50000 GCA_009176605.1 Armadillidium nasatum
CTGGGGCTCATACAATAGTAAAATGTTAGGATGAGAGTTAAAGAGGTGGTATTCCACAGAGGCTAAATTAGAACGTAAGCCGCGGACATTGGGAAAGTCTATAGAGAATCCACGCCTACACACACCGCCATTCTGCACACACATTTACAATTGTAACGGATAAACAAACAGATAAAACAAACGAGCAAAAAACAAGTAAAAAGAAAATAAAACGTAAAAATATCTATGTTAGAAACTTAATTTTAAAACGTTAAAATTAACTATTAAGCTATATAACTATAATATATATATATATATATATATATATATATATATATATATATATATATATATATATATATATATATATATATATATTATATATATATATATAAATTTATTTGACCCTATAATCAATCTGTATTTACCAGTCTATATCTTTAAGTCTAGATGACGAATCTCTCTCTCTCTCCTCTCTCTCTTTTTCTCTCTTTTTTTCTTTTTTTTTAAAAGATTTTTTTTTTTTTTAATTTATTTTTTATTATTATTATTATTATTATATATTATTATTATTATTATTATTATTGCTATTATTATTTTTATTACTTATTTCTATTATTATTATTTTTACTACTATTATTGAAACCTCCGATTAGCGAAGGCCGAAGACCTTCGATTTCTCACCAGAGTTGGAAATTTAACTGAATCAAACCAGATTAGAAGCCGACATGTCCTATTACACGGTGTTTGAAGATGTGCAGGTCAAGTCAAAGGAAGATGGGGAAAAGAGATAAAGGGTGTGTTCTACACGTTACTAGTAGATATACAAGTAAGATTGAGCATAGCGGTTAAAAGTCTGGGGATTCGAAGGATGAAACTATGTAGAAAAGCTTTTCGTACGATCAACTGGAGGGACATTATCGAGACTTTAAGCCTTCTTAGTATTTAGCTCAGATAGCAGGAAGCATAAATACCTTTAGAAGAAAATACAAATTTGCCATAAATTTTTCAGACTTTTTTTTTTTTTACTGATTGTGTAAATTGTTTATAGAACAGATTGCAGTATCGGCGAATGAGATAAAATGCTAAACGATAAAAGGAAATTGAGTATACAGTGATATTGTTGTTGATCATGACCACCAAAAAATGAAAAATAAACATTTTTTATTTCGAAAATAAATATAAAACAACTTTAATTTTTATATTTCTATTAATATTTCGTAATATTCATTTGCTAAGCTATAATATATATATATATATATATATATATATATATATATATATATATATATATATATATATATATATATATATATATATATATATATATATATATATATATATATATATATATATATATATATTATATATATATATATATATATATATATATATATATATATATATATAATATATATATATATATATATATATATATATATATATATATATATATATATATATATATATATATTATATATATATATATATATATATATATATATATATATATATATATATATATATATATATATATATATATATATATATAGTCCAAAAGTTGTCATAATGGATATTGCAAGACATAATTATCTTTCTAAATTATTTTTTATGCAAAAAATCCTCTTTTAATTAAGCATCTTTCCATTTAAATTTTGGATACAAAAATTTGTGTACAGGAAAGAAATTGAAATTCTTATTGAGAAGAAATAAAGAAATCAAATTTCCTCTTTTAGTAAATGTATTTCATTTGGTGTCTCTTTAGTTCCAGCAAAGCAAAAATGATTGTTTTAAAAAAAAATTTATTTCAAAAACTGTCGCTATCATTATACTTTCAGGGAAATATTTTGAGTTCCTTGCAACTCAAAAGTCAAAATTTTGAGTCTAAATTTAAAGTTTCTAAATAATTTTGTTTTCGTCCGCATTTTGCCAGGGCAAATATATATATATATATTATATATATATATATATATATATATATATATATATATATATATATATATATATATATATATATATATATATATATATATATATATATATATATATATATATTATATTATATTATATTATATTATATTATATTATATTATAAGAAGTTCACACCTCTCCCATTCCAGGAGAGGAACTTTTCTAGGTAGTATATGCCTAGGATCCCCAGGTGGGATCGAACCGACGCCCTCTACCGTTTGTTCCACAATATATATATATATATATATATATATATTAATATATATATATATATATATATATATATATATATATATATATATATATATATATATATATATATATATATATATATATATATATATATTATATATATATATATATATATATATATGTGAGTGTATTTAATTAGTTTCCTTAACGTCATCAATCGAAATCAACAAACCTGAGTCTCTGCAAATAAATAAAGGAGATACGTGTTAGATTTAAGCTATTTGTAACTTGTTACGCATCGCCAAATCCCATTTGTGTCGTCATTTTCCCGCCTTTTTTTTTTCTAACCTTATTCTTCTTCTTCCTTTTCAGCGCTACGAGCAACCACTGCGCAGTTCAGAGTCAAGTGCGATCATAGACTCCTCACTCGTCGACGATATATTTTTCCAGGTGAGAGATTTATTATTGCGTATTTGATTACGTCATTTAGGAGGAGGTAGGGTTTGAAAATATACGGAGAGGGAAAGTAGGCCCCCATTTGGGAGAAGGGAAAGATTCGAAATATTTGAAGACGTAAATATTATTATTATTATTATTATTATTATTATATATATATATATATATATATATATATATATATATATATATATATATATATATATATATATATATATATATATATATATATATATATATATATATATATATATATATATATATATATATATATATATATATATATATATATATATATAACACACTGTGTCCGGAACTGGCTTTTTTTTCCCAGACTTGGACTCTGACTAGGCCAAATTTAGTCCATATAAGTAATACTTAACATGTCTGACTTTTTTTTTTTTTTTTTTTTTTTTTTTTTTTTTTTTTGCTACTACTACTACTAATTATGTAGTAGTACTAGAACTAGTAGACTTTTTGTAAATTTATCACACACCCAACTGACGAGGGAACTGGGTTGTATGATTGTATGTACAACCAACATCACTCTAACAATCTTACTTTGTTACACATACAGATATTGTATTTTGTGAAAGGACATAACTAAATTAATTTTTCTAAAAAAGAAAATTCCAAGCAAGAAAATTTTATAAATCAAAAGGTAAATAATTAATAAAACAAATTCACTGTTAATTAATTAATATTTCTCTGGTGACCAAAAATAGCAAATTAATAAAAATATTCTTTAGAGTATGAATTCTCAATCTTTTGAGGTCCATGACTCCTTTTTATACATGAGTTCACGCCCCCTCACACTTATATATATATATATATATATATATATATATATATATATATATATATATATATATATATATATATATATATATATATATATATATATATATATATATATATATATATATATATATATATATATATATATATATATTGCGAGAAATTATAGCGTTGGAAAAATACCGGAACCTGTCGTTAAAGGATGACATGTCCAGATGCACGGCGCTTGAAAGTGTTCAAGTCAAAGGAAGTTGAGAAAACAGATAAAGGGAATGTGTTCCAGACTTTTCCAGTAGAGCGTATGTAAGATTGAGCCTAGCAGTTAAGTCTCGAGTCTGAGAGAGTTGGACATTGAAAGGATGAGACGAGTAGAAAAGATAGTCGCACGAGCCCTCCTCAATGGAGGAGGTACGCGACGGAAGAGTTCAGAAGAGCAGTGTTCGTTGTAATAGCGATAGTATAGAGAGAGTGACACCACGATTCGATGGGCAGAAAGAGACTGGAGGGAATTTGAAAGAACTGGAGAGTTGGTAAGACGAAAAGTTGTATGAGTCGAACCACCCCACATGTGTGAGGCGTACTCCATTCAGGGATGAACAACACTCCTGTAAAATGCATCAATGGGGTGTAGTGAAGTAATTCTGAAGGCACCTCAGAACACCCAAACTCTTAGAAGCTTGTTTAGAAAGATAAATAATGTGATCCTTCCAAGAAAGATCACGAGAATAAGAAACACCGAGAATATTAAGAACAGATGAAGGTTTGAGTTGAGTGTTTTCGAAGAAAATGTCATAGTTGTATGGAAAGTTGTGTCGAGTAGAGAGATGGAGAAACTGAGTTTTTGAAAAACAACCATGTTTTCTCTGCCCCAATTTGAAATAAGAGAAAGATCAGATGTTAGTTGTTCCAATTCCACCGTTCTAGCATCAAATAACTGCTGTTGGGAGGGACGTCTTTTAAAATAAAAATAATAATGAAGGGTGGTCATCGGCATAGGAGTGGATATGTGTTGAAGTAATAGAGAGATGGTCATTAATGAAAAGTTGAAAACTTTTTGGGGATAGAACAGAACCCTGAGGAACACCACTAATAATGGATTTAATGGATGGACGTTATCCATCTACAACAGCAGCTATAGAACGACCGGGAAGAAATTCAGAGGGAAGGATAAATTCCGAAAGAGGGAAGTTTAGAAATCAAAGCTTTGTGACAGACGTTGTTGAAGGTTTTCGATATGTCCAACGCGACAGCAAAAGATGTACCGAAATGCAGAAGAGCAAAGGACCAAGAATCAGGGAGAAGAGAAATTTTTACGAAAGTCATACTGGTGATCACATAAGATTTGAAGAATTGAGATGTTTCCCAATCTTCCTGTTAAGGATAGATTCGAAAAGTTTGGAAAGAACTGAAGTTAAAGAAATGGGATGAGAGAGATCCCCCCTTCTTCGGCACTGGCTGAACGTTTCCAGCATGAAGGAAAGGTTGAAGTAGAAAGACAGAGGCAAAATAGTTTACCAAGTCATGGTGCAAACTCAAAAGTACAAGTTTTGAGAGCCACAGGAGGAATACCATTAGAACCGCACGCCTTCTTAGTGTTAAGCTCATAGAGAGAAAAAATATCATATTTAGAAGAAATTTCATTTGTAGGCATAAATGAGTTCGAAGGGGTTGAAAAAAGAGGAATAGCTCCGGAATTTTCTAAGGTTGAATTAGAAGTAAAAGTTTGAGCCAAAAAACTAGAGGAAGGAAAGAGGAAGAAGCATAGTTAGAGTAGACATTTTTTTTTTGCAAAATGTCAAAAAGGGCGTGAGGAAGAGGAACCGGATAGATTATTGCATTTTGTACGAAGAAAAGAGTTTTTGGCGTTGCGGAGAATAGATTTTGTACGGTTCCAAGATGAAATATAAGTTGCCTGAGTTTCTGGAGTTTCAAGACTATGGTAATCCCTGAAGGCAGAGGCAGCATCTTTACGGCGAATAGCACGAGAACAAGCAGAGATAAACCAAGGTTTTCTACGCCTAGAAGAAGAGAAAGAATATGGTGTGTACGCCTCCATACCAGAAAGAATCACCTCGATAATGAGCTCTGCACACTCAAAGGGACCCTTCCCACGGAAGCAATAATCATTCCATAGGAAATCACAGAAGTACGACCGCAAGTCCGACCATCTTGCGGCACCGAAATGCAGCAAACGTTTGCTCTCAATAGATAGAAGATGAAGCAGAGATAAAAAGGTGATCGGAGGAACCCAGAGGTAGATAAAGTTTGACAGTACAAGGAAATGGATTAGAAATTAGAAAAAGGTCTAGAATGAGGAGTTCATCTCCAAGGTGATCAGGGATACGAGTAGTAAGCTCCCCCAACTTTTCAAGGTCGTTTTGGATAGAGAAGTGGAAGGCACGTTCACCGTCTGTATCATGAAAATTAGCGGAACATAATATATATATATATATATATATATATATATATATATATATATATATATATATATATATATATATATATATATATATATATATATATATATATAATGATTATTATCATCATTGTTATTATTATTATTACAATGAAATGGGCTTGTTTGAAGACGTTTGAGAGAAATTATGGCGTTAACCCCAAATTTGTTTGTCTTGTTTTTTTTTATTAGTTTAACACGCTTCTCCAAGGGGCCTCTCCCCCTCTCCCTCCCAAAATTTGAAAACCTCTCCTTTAGAGTATATCTTGTTCAATAATTATAGCAGTTAATTGAGAGTTTTTTTCAGAAACTTTAAAATTACTGGAAATAAGAAATCAGGGAAGTGTGAGTCTAGTCCATTCAATTTAATTTAATTGTCTTCCGTTTAGAATCGAGGTCAGAGGATAAAGAATTCAAAGAAAGAGACCACAATTCTGATATAATTTGATAGTTACAAATTTTTTTTTTTTTTTTTTTTATTTTTTTTAACATAGTAAATTCATTGTTTAAATAGCTATATTATTATTTATAATACTATTTATATTATTATTTATTATTATTTTATTTACTAGTTTTTACATCAATGATGATTTTTACATAATGATATATATATATATATATATATATATATATATATATATATATATATATATATATATATATATATATATATATATATATATATATATATATATATATATATATATATATATATATAACTGTACATTACATACAGTTATGCTGAAAATACCGTACTGTATAATATGTGAATTTTATTCCAGATAAAAATTCATTATTTTTAAATGGTCAACATTCTTAAAGCTGGTATTAGAGATAAGAGCTTGAAAGAGATGAATTATCTCTAAAAAAAAAAAATCTCTATTCAGGTATTATAGACTTTGTATTGCTTTTTAAATGTCTTTAAATTGTAATGATTGTAATCGTTACTTATGGAGGGGAGGGTGGGGTGGGGGGTAACATTAACAATTAAGACAAAGTTAAGTCATTGAACAGAAAGAAAAAAATTTATATATGATATTTAAAAAAAAAAAAAAAAAAAAATAAATAAATAAATAAATAAATCCTTAAATGGTCATATTTTGAAAATCACTAATTTAAAATTTTAACATTTGTGGATGCGGATGTGTGTCTTCGATAACTATACATTTGCCCTGATAGAAATGCAGTTATTTTATTTATATAGTTGTGCAAATGCATATATTTACTAGTTGGTTTATATGTGTGTGTTTGTGTATGTATTTATGTAAGCGGCTTTTATCAAATAAATTGACATCCTTGGGGAAAAGCTTAAAATTACAACCATAATTATAATTATTAATGACCTTAGAAAATTTATTTTTCACTTTTTTTTTAGGGAAATCACTAACCAATGCATTGCTTAAGATTTGAATATGCCAATCTTTTTTTCATTTACAAGAAAGGTGTTTTATTTATCTATAGTGTTAGTTTATATTTTTCCTATATTTTTTACTTTTATGAAAAGGTATTACAAATCTTGTTAAGAATCGAATGGAACAACACGATCCAGTGTTAATCAACTTTTAACTGTAATATATATTATTGTCTTTTAACATTAAGAAAAAGTTATGATTTTACGATTTTTACTATTTCAACTTAGGTGATTCGGGTTACTACAAATCGTGTGAACAAACATAGTTCTCGCCGAACAACCATAATACTTCTTGAACTTCGAGTATTGGAATGACCACAGAAGTTTACACACACACACACACACACACACACAACACATACATACACATACATACATATATATATATATATATATATATATATATATATATATATATATATATATATATATATATATATATATATATATATATATATATATATATATATATATATATATATATATATATATATATATATATATATACCTTACTGTAATAATACAAAATAGGGAATACTTATTTTAAAAACATTATTTAAACTTCATAGTTCTTATTTTAAAGTAAAATTGTGTATATTTCACCGCAAAAAAAAAAAAAAAAAAAAATGATTTAAAAAAGGAAAAAAAAAAAAAAAAGGTAAAGAGAAACAGCAAACCACATGCCACGAAGAACTTTACAACATAGTTCCCAGAATACCAAGATACTGTATAGTAGCCCGGCAATATACTCAAAATCGAATTTTTCTTCTTTACCACCACTTACGGTCAGAACCCCTTTTCACTATGCTGTGCAAACGCAGAAAGCACTATATTAGAAATGTATTATTATAAACACTTATCCTTGTATTCTTAATATATATATATATATATATATATATATATATATATATATATATATATATATATATATATATATATATATATATATATATATATATATATATATATATATATATATATATATATATATATATATATATATGTGTGTAATATTTTTCTGTTTTACCTATTATTTAAAATGCAATTAGATTGTTAGTTGAATTATTAAAAATCTGTCGTTTGAGGCGGACATTTTGTTTTGATAAACTTATAATCAAATTGAATTTACTAAATTTCCTTCACTTTTTTGTGACAAAAAAAGGGAAAGCGTATAGGAAATTTATAGGACTATACAAATAATGAAGGATCCATCTATATCTATCTAATTATGTCGGTTTGTTTTTCCATCTACCTGTCAATATCCTTATATCTATTTATATATCTATTTTAATAAACTGTATGAGCAAAATGAAGAACAAAAGTTTTATTTTAAATATGTAGCAATTAATATTTTTTTTTTTTTTTTTTAAATAGAAAAAATCGAAGTGAAACCCTCTAAAATTTCATTATAAAAATATATAAAAACTTTTGTGTAAATTTTTGAAACTTATATTACATAAATAGATTGATATTTAAAATACATACACACACGCATATATATATATATATATATATATATATATATATATATATATATATATATATATATATATATATATATATATATATATATATATATATATATATATATATATATATATATATATATATATATATATATATATATATTATATATATTTAAAAGTATATGGTCTTGATGCCTGTCAATTTTCCTATGACTCTTACAAATTATTTTTGAGCTTGCACTCTTTCTATAATATATGTATCCTTCCTTAGAAATATGAACTTATTCAACATGTACACTCTCATTCTGTTGATGCTACCTCATCTGTTTTTGTGGTTTCGAATCTATCATTATCCGAGATCTTGATAGTATCTTAATTTTTCCAATCCGAGACCTTGATAGTATCTTCATTTTTCCTGTTATATATTTTATCATCAGAGTCAAAGAAGTTTCTTTCAAACTCCTTTTCTCTCTGCTCTTCAAAATTTCGAATCTTTAAATAGAGTGGGACACAAATTTCTGATATCCAAACATTTGTTAGTTTTCTAATTTTTTCCATTAAACTTTATTATACATGTTCTTCTCTGGTCATTTTATGGCAGCCACCATTCAGTGTTTAAAATTATTGACAATGGCGTTCCGCTGAGGTTTGTTCTCTCAAATAAAATATCAGGATTATGAGCAGTGGAATTAGAGCAGCTGACATGAAATTTCACGCATTTCTAATTGTTGGCCCCCCAAAAAATACCAATGCCTCAAAATCACGAATTCTTCATCTTTCCACTCGACGAAATATTCAGTAGAACTTCTTTGTAAACAATCAACTTAAGCATTCATATGTTTGAAAATATTTGACATTCCTTTTCGCTTGATGCTTAAATGAAATATCAAGATTTCTCTTTCTAAACATTGAAAAAGAGGATAGAGGTTCTGATATGAAGAGTCCTCAGAACTTTTCACCTCCCTAGTTGTGCTTTCCCTGTATATAAGGAATGGTTTGTCCCTGTTGTAAGTATGCTTCATATATAGGTATGTTCCTCCAGTTCAATTCTTATTGAAAATACGTTGTCAAGAGATTTTCACCTCTCTATGATACTCATACTAAGTAATTATCAATTTATTTCTGCTTACTGATTGAGCCCCCTTACTCTCCTGATACAGCCGATATCAAAACTATATGTTTCTCTTCTTCTTTTTAGTCTTTTATATCAATTGATGAGGGAACGTATACTAGTCTTTCTATTCATTGTGGTACTTTCTCTTTTTTACATTCTGGTAGTCACTTTTTTTTTAATTCTTCCCTTTCAGACTGAATGATAGTTTTTCTTACATATATTCTTTCAGCAATGTCTAGAACGCACTTCATTCCTATGGTTTCCCCAGCACCTCTGAAATGAACACCCAAATTACACGTAGCCTATCATTTTGCCCATTAAAGTGGACAGTGCTTCGAAACCTTATACTTTGGTTCGTGTAAAGTGGGTCCGGCCCTTTTCTGCCATTATATATATATATATATATATATATATATATATATATATATATATATATATATATATATATATATATATATATATATATATATATATATATATATATATATATATATATAGTATATATATATATAGTTTGTGTGTTGTATCGTTGGTTGATAGATGGAAAATAAATGGAAGTGACAAACAAATCAGTTTTAAATACAAGTTGTTAGACAAGTCTTGTTGGAGTATAAATGCTCGTTAGCGAGATAAACGCTCTGTAACCTTAATATACAGCAACACGTAAAATTATTTCGTCGTGTTTCAAAAACCAATTTAAATCGGGAAAAAACCTGCTTCAAAACCGGTTCTCTTCCTCTTGCCATTTTCCACGACACTTGTTTAAATCAATAATTTGCTTCAGTCACATGAAACATTCTCATTTGCAAACAACAACAACAATAACAACAAACAAACGAACAAAATGTAAAGTATTATCTACTTTTATCGTAAAACTAGTGATGCATTTCTCTTTCGATCAGCTCGATATGCAAGATGTATGTAAAGAAATTTGCAACTTCAGTCTTTTATTGAAATTGGATTATCCAACTTATAATTAAAATAAGGGAAAATAAAATATGGTAGATTGTAAAGTTCATTGTGGTTTGCTGAAATTACTATGTATGACTTTGCATATCTTAACCGACTTCGTCAAACTCAGATATGACTTATGCCTTCAAATCTGTTGTCAACAACGGGAGAAAATTCATATATCCATATTATATATATATATATATATATATATATATATATATATATATATATATATATATTATATATATATATATATATATATATATATATATATATATATATATATATATATATATATATATATATATATATATATATTATATATATATATATATATATATATATATATATATATATATATATATATTATATATATATATATATATATTAATTTATATTAATATATATTAATTTTTTTTTTTTTTTTTTTTTTTTTTTTTTTTTTTGCCAAAATAAAAGGGAAGAAATTTTAAAGTTCATTTCTGCATGCTGAAATGTTCTATTCAATTTACCGTCATATCAAAATAAACTGTGATTCTTGTCATCAGGTCTGTTAATAATATAGCGAGAGTTGTAAACAGAATCCCAAGCAAAACCTTGCACAGGAAATAATGAATTAAAATATGAAGATGAAATAAGGCTTTAAATACTTGAAATATTATAAGATTTGATAAAAAAAGAGAATATTTTTTAAAGAAATGTAAAAAGATCAGAAGTAGCATACTGGAACTAAAGGTTGTATCAAAGGAAAAATATTTTTTATTGAAACTTGAAAAATAATTTTTAAAAGATATAAAAGTACGAGTAACTTTTATTTTAGTGTAAACTAAATTTGTATGTGAAAAGGGGCGTATTTATTTGAAGCTGAGCAGCGAGTGACTTAAACAAAAACATGTTGACATAAAAAGAAGGACATTGAACTTCGTGGGGGAGCGAAGAGAAAGAGGGAGAATGTAAAGGTGACACACAGGGGACCCATACGCACTGGGCGACATGGTCGCCAGCGACCATGAGTGTATTATTTTCAATGGTAGTCTAAACTACTTGGTAGCCAGCGACTAAAAGTGTAGACTTACAAACAAATTAATGCAATTTTGGTCTTGCGGTTTCTGCGACCAAGTCAGCTAGGGCAACTTTAGGGGGGGAAACTTTTAGGGGCTTCTGGGAGATCAGTTGAAAAGAAGACGGCTGGAAAATTCATATACGTGACTTTGAGAGTAGAACAAAATAAAAATTTTGAAAATTGTATTATGAAAAATTAACTTTACAAAACTTAAAAATTTAGCAACGGAAAATAGTAATGATTTAATTTAATAAAACTACAAAAAAAAAAAAAAAAAAAGATTTTTTTTTTTTTTATTTTTTTTTAATCATTGATAAAAAATTTCTCAACTGTTTCAAAGGAAAAAATCTATATTGTTGGTCCTGAAAAAATATCTTACATAATTACGTCAATTAACTTCATAGTCCATTAACCTAGATTTACTAAACATTTAAAAATCAAACAAAGAAATGATGGTATCCAAGGATATGTGTATAAAACTGTACATGTATGGCTATCATGTATGTTTAAATATCAAAAGAGTGTATTAACAATTTCATTTTTTACCTTAAAATAAATAAACGCTTTTACAAAAGGAATCTGTAAAAATTCAGGGAAGGATGCTTTTGTTTCTTGTTTTCATTTGATTGTGTGTTGCACGC
>SEYY01000909.1:59642-62142 GCA_009176605.1 Armadillidium nasatum
GACGAAGGCCAGAAGCTTAATTATTTCCACCTGAGTTGGGGCAATACCGAAACCTGATCTTTAAACGCTGACTTGTCCCGATACACGACGCTTGAAAGTGTGCGAGTTAAAGGAAGTTGGGGAAAAGCAGATAAAGAAAGTGTGTTCCAGAATTTACCAGTAGAGTACATGTAAGATTGAGCATAGTGGTTAAGTCTGGGGTTAGAGAGTTGGAGAGAGAAAGGACAAGACTGTGTAGAAAGGCGTGTCTCGCGATCCCTTTCCATTGGTAGAGGAATGCGACGGTAGAATTCAGAAGGCAGTGTCGATTGTAACAGCAATAATATAGAGAGAGACTGGTGAGAATTAGTGAGAGCGGGAGAGTCGATAAAACGAAAAACCCTAAACTCCACCTTTTTAAAGAGAGCTGTATGAATAGAATCACCCCGGAAGTCTGAGGCGTACTTCATTCAGGGGCGAACAACACCCCTATAAAGAGCAAGCAGCTGGGGTGGAGTGAAGAAATTCTGAAGGCGCCTCAGAATACCCAACCTCTTAGAGGCTTGTTTCGAAAGAAAAATTATGTGATCCTTCAAAGAAAGATCATGAGAGAAAAAACACCGAGAATTTTAAGGACAAATGAAGGTTTAAGTAATGTTTTCGTATTTTGGGTGGAAGGTTGTGTCGAGTAGAGAGATGGAAAAACTGAGTTTTTATGGCATTGAAAACAATCATGTTTTCCACCATTCTAGCGTAAATTAACTACTGCCGGGAGGATCGTGTTTCAAACTGAAAAGAATAATGAAGGGTGGAGTCATCAACCTAGGAGTGGATAGGGGATGAAGTAATAGAGAGAAGGTCGTTAATAAAAGGGAGTTGCGGATAGGACAGAACCCTGGGGAACACCGCTATTAATAGATTTAAAGGATGAACGGTGGCCATCTACAACAGCCGCTATAGAACGACGAGAAAGAAAATCGTAGAGAAGACTGCAGAGAGAAGGATAGATTCCGAAAGAAGGAAGTTTAGACATAAAAAGCATTGTACCAGTCTTTATCGAAGCCTTTTGATATGTCCAGCGCCATAGCATAAGATTTACCAAAATACTTAAGAGCTGAGGACCAAGAGTCAGAGAGAAGGGAAAATAGATCACTAGTAGAGCTTTTTTACACGGAAGCCATACTTGCGATCAGAAATAAGATTTGAAGAATTGAAATGTTTCTAAATCTTTCTGATAAGGATAAATTCGAAAACTTTAAAAAGAACGGAGGTTAAAGAAATGGGACGGTAGTTAGAGGGTTGAAAGGAGCCCCCTTCTTCGGCACACGCTGAATGAGTGCACATTTTTTTGCAAAATGCCAGAAAGGGCTTGAAGAAGAAGAACCAGAAAGATTATATATATATATATATATATATATATATTATATATATAAAATATATATATATATATATATAATATATATATATTATATTTATTTTATTTTTTTTTTATTTTTTTTTTGATTTTGAAATAGACGTGTAAGAAAGTAAATATACGTAACATCTAAATTTTGATTGAATCAAACCTTTATTTTTGGATAAATACGTGTTTTAAATTGTAGTTGATTATATTCGATTAAATTCCCAGTGCGTGTGATCATAGTATAAGTATTACTTATACTATGGTGTGATTGTATGCAGGAATTAAAACAGTCATTCTAAAAGAAATGTGCTTATATATATATATATATATATATATATATATATATATATATATAATATATATATATATATATATATATATATACTTGCGAAAATTCAATCCGCACTATTATATATAATATATATATATATATATATATATATATATATATATATATATATATATATATATATATATATATATTATATTAATAGTGTTGTAATATATGTATGTTTGTTTGTGGGTGTGTTTGAATCTGTGTAGGAGTGCGTGTAATGTTTTCCATAACTTACTTTGTAAGTGTGATTCTAACCTTGAAAATGCATGTTACTTATTTTGCTTCGCATTTTGAAGCTCATTTTCTAGGACAAGTTTTTGTAAGGCCGTTCCTCATATACTTCGTTTTATAAATTAAAAAATAATTAAATTCATTTTTTTATTTATTTATTAATTTATTTATGCGAAAATTCAATTTTATTAATTTTTATTTACTTTGTAATTAATAAAAAGTAAAATTTTATTTTATAATTAATTATTCAAATATTAATTTTTAGGCAAGGTCAATTTTTTTTTTTTTTTTTTCGTCTTTGGGGGAGGGGAAAAAATATTTTCCTTGAAATGAAGGGTATACATATACTTATTTATTACCATCATTATTATTAATTATTATTATTATTATTATTATTATTATTATAATAATAATAATAATATAATTGATTCTTATATTATTCTTATATATTCTTATATTATATTGTATTAAGAATTATTATGCTTCTGTGATTGGTGAAGCGCTTACCCAATCATAGCGCATTTAAATGGAAACTAATCCTATGAATTTTT
>SEYY01000909.1:67142-69642 GCA_009176605.1 Armadillidium nasatum
AATTTTTCTACAAAAATACTGTAACATCTTTCGATCCCATTTAGTTTGTTCTTAAATGAAATATATAGAAAACCAATTCTCATTCATGATTATCAAAACCTAGGTAACAAGAATAACCGATATCCATTTCCAAAAACCATATTCAAAATAAAAACAAAATAATAATAATAATAATCCATATATTTATTATGAGTTATTTTGTTTTTTTCAGTTAAAAGAACCTGCAGTAGCAGAAAGTTATCTGAGTTTTGTCAACAATTGGAAAACTGCTCAAGAGGCAGCAAAAGCAGCAGTACATGCAAAACCAGCCTTTAGACACTTTTTGGTGGTATGTCTTTAACATTATAATATATATATATATATATATATATATATATATATATATATATATATATATATATATATATATATATATATATATATATATATATATATATATATATATATATATTTATATATATATATATATATATATATATATATATATATATATATATAAATATATATATATATGATATATATATATATAATTATATATATATATATATATAAATAAAAAAAAATATATAATATATATATATATATATATATATATATATATATATATATATATATATATATATATATATATATATATATATATATATATATATATAATAGTATATAATTACACAATTTAGCTACATTATGTATATAATCTTATGATTATAATGATTTATAATTACGTGGTTTAATTATAATTATATATGAAATTTTATTCTATTTTATATATTTTACATAGTCATTATTAATTTTTTTTAATTGTATTTTTATATTAAGAACATATTGATATAATTATTTACATTTGCATAGCGTATATGTTAAATAGTCGGATTCTTGGGACGAACTTGCTCTGATTCTTATCCTAGAGTGTAAAGTTTTTAAAGACTGAAGAATAAATAAAGTAATTTAAGTCATTTTTTTTATTATTATATAATTATTAGTATATTATTATTATTATTATTATTATTATTATTTTATAGTAGTAGTATTTAGTAGAGATTCAGATAACTTATAATTACAATAAAAAACTATCATTATCAAAAGCGACGAGGGAGGGATAGTTCCTTCCATGCACAGTTGAATAAGTGTTATTATATTTGCATTAAAAATGAAGACACAGACGCCGGAAACTTAATATTCCTTTTTCCCTCTATTGGAAATTTGTCTCTTGAAAAGAAACACGTCCGAGTCACTCCCGAAGAAGATAAGCAAGCGAGAAAGACAAAAGGAGAGAGTGTAAGAGGGAAACAAAATTGAATAAACCTGAAGGGAAAAAACAACTTTTTCCTTCTTGCACAAAGACATGGCTTAATATGATTCAATTTATACGACCTTAAAGTGATTTGTTGCTGCCACTAGAAACGTTTGTCAATGGACGTGCTTTGCATATATATATATATATATATATATATATATATATATATATATATATATATATATATATATATATATATATATATATATATATATATATATATATATATATAATATATATATATATATATATATATATATATATTAGTGGGAGGGGAGAATCTGAGAGACTTCTGTAGCAGGGAAGTGACCTTAGCTTTGCATAATGACATGTTGACTTAAATAAGTGATTGGAGATTAGCATTTGAAGAAAGACTGACCCTTTTATATACTGAGGAAGACTGACCCACCCTTTTATACACTGAGAATGCTGACCCTTTCATACAATGAGAAAAACTGACCCACCCTTTTATACACTGAGAAAGTAAGCAGAATGGAAACCCCAAATTAATTTTGTACGGGATAATAAAACTTTCAAATTATTTTGGACTTTGGTGTAAGATTGTCAAATGAAATGTGAAAAAGGTTCGAGAATGAGAGAAGAAAAATATTTTGGTTTGAAAAATGTTTAATTTATGTTTGTCGTTGAAATGTACTTTTATTATAGGAAATATTTTTTCCCCATCGTATATTATCTTAAAGAAAATTAAGAATATGCCTTCATACTACAAACCCCCACCCCTATATATATATATATATATATATATATATATATATATATATATATATATATATATATATATATATATATATATATATATATATATATATATATATATATATATATATATATATATATATATATATATATATATATAAATATATATATATATATATATATATATATATATATATATATATATATATATATATATATATATATATTTCAGGCATGGCGAAGGAGCATCCTGGCAAATTAGATCTAAAAGCCTTATTAATCACTCCTGTTCAAAGGTTTCCACACTACGAACTAATTTTGAAAGTAAGTAACCCGCAATAGAATAATGTTATTTCAGCAATTAATATAAAATTGACTATGCTATTTAATTAAAGCTCATCTTTGCTTTTCTTATTTGTTTCTCTCTCTATTCAGTTTTGATGTATTTTTTAATGTACAAAAAAACCTTGTTTTTTTTTATCTTCA
>SEYY01000909.1:72142-79642 GCA_009176605.1 Armadillidium nasatum
ATATATATATATATATATATATATATATATATATATATATATATATATATATATATATATATATATATATATATATATATATATATTATATATATATATATATATATATATATATATATATATATATGTTGATAAGTTTTTGTAGTTTCCACAAGTAATCTCATTGCTAATATTTGTCAGCTCGTGATGATAGTATGAAGAAGTTGGCGAAAGAACTTGAGTGTCTTGAACAAGATATCCAAACTTTATCTCAAATTTCTCGTCTTATGAAAACGTTACATTTTCCAAAAGGTTCTTTAGAAGACGCCCTCAACGATCTTGATTCTTCTCTAAGGAAACAACTCCTCGATCGTCAAGGGGCAGATTCGCAGTTGAGTGAGCTTGAACTAAATATTACTACACAGTAAGTGGAAAAAGTTTTGGTTTTATTAATAACTTTTGGAAAATGTTTATAATTTCTTTAAAAATGGACAAATTTTTAAATAGGTGAAAGAAAAAAAATGTTTTTTTTTTTATTATTATTATTATTAGTTCTCCAGAGTAGTATTATGGAATGATTTAAAAATATTACTTTATTACTTAGAATTTTTAATGTTTGCTTTTCATAACTTTTTTTTTTCTTCATATATAAATAAATGAATGAAATTACGCAGTGAAGAGTAAAATGTTTAATATTTTAAATATTCTTGAAGAAGGTTTAGGCACCAATTCCAAGGCAGACTACAATTTTCAGTTTGACAAACTCAACAAAAACTCTTATGGAAAAACTCACAAACCTAGAACTAAAGTCATAAAGAACTAATAATAATTGTTGCAGTACTCCCATGGTAGGAAAGAAAACTTCATTTGCCAACCTTGTCAAATTATGTTTGAAATAAGAATGTATATTTGGAATAAGAATTTTCCCAAAGAGTCTGTATCGTATACAGAAAAGCTAATAATAATCTTAGTCCCAAACTAAAGTAAATTTTTGAGAAATTGCTGTTGTTAGTTTCAGAGTTGATTTATGTAATAGATGTTTACCAGAAAACTACCGAATTTGCAGAGAAAAACGATAGGAAAAATAATAATTAACATAAAACAAACTTTTATTTAAAATAGATTGTAATAAACATTTTTTTAATTCATAATAAAATAAAAATGACAAGACCTTATACGTATGGAGTCGACTATACTAGTTTCATTATTATTATTATAAATTATCATGTAAGTTGTCAAAATTAACATATTATAGTGCCACTAATACTTATGAACAAAAATATTTTAATATCTTACCTGTTTAAAAACTATTCAAAATTTATAATAGTTTATAAATCAATTTGACTTTTATTGTATCCAATCCCTAAATAAATATTATATGACAGACATTATGAGTTTAAAAGAACTGCCCTTCCATAAATAAATGGAATGAAAATTCTATTTTCAGAGTTTAAAAAATAAAAATAAAATTATTACAAAAATTCTACACATTTATATAAAAAATCAATAAAATTTAAATTTTGTATTAAAATTTAAAAGGTAAAGCGTTAGTCAAGTAAGATTTAATGTTTTTTTTTTAAGATATCCCTAAATTTTAAGTTTTCTATTAAATTTTAAAAGAAAACTTTTTAAAATGACCAACTAATTGGTTCATGAACTTTACACAACCAAAGTTTGATACAACTTTGAAAATAATATATAAAATTAATATTAATATATTAATAACATAATTTAGTAATATTTTCTTACATTCTTTTCTTATCAGAGAAGGAATTGAATCCTTGAATTTTATGTTCAGTAATTCTGAAAAACGCAACAAATGGGAAGAAGAATTCAATTTTGCCAAACAAAAACTTGGTAAGTTATTTAACTTTTGGTATTAGTTTTAAGAATCTGCTGATATTACTGTTAGTAGTAGTAATTATTATAACTATCATTATTGTAGTAAAAGCAAATTTGAAGTTTAAAATATTACTTTTGAAAAAAAATTCTAGGTATTCATTTTGGTTTCTTTTTTGGTTTTAAACATCGTTATAATGAATAATTTGACGGTAAAAACTATTAGCAAAACTGATATTTTTTTTTTTTTTTTTTTTTTTTTTTTTTTTCACCACAAATTTTCCTTATCTCTGTATTACCTGAGAAGAAACTCTTTCTGTTTTCTTGCAAGTATCCTCTTGAATCCTCTCCATATTTACTTTTCCTGAATTCATAGCCTCTCTCTCTCTCTCTCTCTTTTTTTTTTTTTTTTTTTTTAAAAAAAAAAAAAAAAAAAAAAAAAAAAAAATATAATATATTATATATATATATATTATATATATATATATATATATATATATATATATATATATATATATATATATATATATATATATATATATATATATATATATATATATATATATATAAATCGTTTCAGCTTTATCGGCAGACAGACGACCTCCTCCTGAATTTGTTAATGCGCTTCCAATCCGAAAGACGAGAGCGGGTCTTCAGTTCACTTGTGCTGCCCCGACCTTGGGTTTAAATGCCCATAATCTCAAAGACGTTTGGGTTTGCAATAGGTAATAGAAAGATTTATTATTATTGTTATTTAAAAATGTTATATGGTAGTAGTAGTACTTGGTGTCTGCCGTGGTACAGAGGTAAAATTTGTAACTCACGTTCTTGAAGGCGCTGGTTCGATCCATCAGGCGAATCCAAGGAAGAAACTTCCTAGAAACTTCCTAGAAAATAGTTATAATATATATATAATATTCCCTATATATATATATATATATATATATATAATATATATATATATATATATATATATAATATATATATATATATATATATATATATATATATATATATATATATATATATATATATTATAATATATATATATATATATATATATATATATATATATATATATATATAAACAAGTGGATGGATATGTTGGGCAAGTGTGTGTGATGAGTTTGCAACCTGAACCAACTTTAGCTTGTTGCAACGGAGTTTGTAACGCCAAAATTCTTTCTATAGCTTCAATACCTGCCGCTCCTCCTCCGTAAGTATTATTATTTGTGTTAGTAGTAGTTTTAGTAGAATTTGTAGTAATATTGGTGGTAGCCGAGGCAAAGAATATTTTTCATTTATTATCTATGCTATCACTTTTTAAATTTATTTTTATCATTACTATTTATTTCTTCTGTACTTCTCAAAATTTTATTCTCAATTAACTCATGCCATATTTTAAGTACTTGCTCTTAACTTATCAGATATCATCAAACTCTTTTAGGGATTATGTGGATAAATTTTGGGTAGCATTGAAGGCACAAAAATAATTATTTTTCTTTGCGAGCAATCATTCCATATGAAATACATAAGCTTATAAATTTGTTTGAGAAAGGATGAAGAAAATTTTCTCTTTACTACTGATAGTTAAAACTAGGTTTTGGATTCTCTGAATCATATTTCAACACTTGCTTGAAATATTTATATGTGTGTGGCATTTCTTCTGCTGTGGCACTTATTCCCCCGGAGCCCAAGTCTCCCTCACATTTATTGGTGACTGCGGATTTTGACTATTGTGGCTCATAAGTAAAATATTCCTTCGTAGCCATAATTAGCTTTATTCATCAAGAAGATATTTCTATTGCAAATGCAGTAGTTATTTGGCAAGGATATTTACGCAACAGTTTTACAACACACTTTTTTTATTCTAAAGGAAATTAATTTTATCTAAGTATAAAGAAAATAATTCATTTGTCAAAGAGTCTTTAAACTTTTAAATTGTATAACAGAATATTAGATTAATTTTTACGTCAGTTAATAAACAGAATAAAACTTCAGAAGAAGAAGGAAAAAAAAAACTAATAATTCTATTTGATTTTCTAATAATAAAACTGAGGGGAACATTCATCATGAAGCTTAAAACTCGTCAAATTCATTTGAATGGTAAAATAATTATTAAAAAAAGTTTAACTGAAGATCTCATTTATACTTTTCTGTTCTAGGGATTCCAGTGATGACGATGAAGACGAAGATCTTTCTGTGGAGGAAGATCTACGGAAAAGGAGGAGTGAATCACTTCCTCCTGACATAGGTACAGACGAAAACGATAACCTCCAGCCGACCATGTGGCTGGGAACCGAAGACGGTTCCATCCACGTTTATAATTGCAACGATACCATCCGAACCAAAAAGAATAAGTTAAAATTCCAGCCAGGGTCGCCTGTGCATTGTATTATGTGAGTAGAATTTTATATATATATATATATATATATATATATATATATATATATATATATATATATATATATATATATATATATATATATATATATATATATATATATATATATATATATATATATATATATATATATATATATATATTAGATATAAAGTTATTAATACCCACCACTATATAAATATTTACGAAGTAATTTAACCCTAATTTAGACACGAATCTTTTCTTCAGAATTTAGATCATGAAGTGGTCACAAATAAAATACTAAAAAGTAAAAGAATTAAAACGAGAGTAACAAAAACTAAAAACCGAAGGAAAACATTATTACTATTAAAAACCCAAGCTTTCGACTCCAGCATCTGGGAGTCCTTATTCAAGGGAATCGAAAGAAAAATTGCAGAGAAACAAAGTGTTCAAAATAGAGGCCTATTTAGTTGGTTTATCAAATATGTGAAAAAGATACCTACTAATAATTTTATGTGTTCTTAAGTATATTTTTATAATATGTATTGTTTTTTAAAATGCTATTTAATAAATTGTCAATTGGAAAATCTCCTTTATCCCTGTTGATATTAGGTATATTTTTAATTAAAAATGATTCCAAAAACTTTCTATTATTTGTGTTAGAGCAAGGAATACATAAATTTATGGTAATAATAATAGTAATAATGCTTTCCTTCGGTTTTTAGTTTTTGTTACTCTCGTTTTAATTCTTTTACTTTTTAGTATTTTATTTGTGACCACTTCATGATCTAAATTCTGAAGAAAAGATTCGTGTCTAAATTAGGGTAAATTACTTCGTATATATATATATATATATATATATATATATATATATATATATATATATATATATATATATATATATATATATAATATATATATATATATATATATATATATATATATATATATATATATATATATAATATATTTAAAAAAAAAAAAAAAAAAAATTGTTTTTTTTTTTTTAATCTGTGTTTTAAATATTATAATGACACTCAGGAAAGGATTGAATTTGTTATTTTTTAAGAACTTAGGCATCAACGAATACGGTAAAATTTTATCGACCAAACAATCTTTAAGAAAATTTCGCTGAGATTTAGTTTCATGCGCAGATCTGAGAGAATTAGATATCTATAAAACAAACTGTATATATATATATATATATATATATATATATATATATATATATATATATATATATATATATATATATATTATATATATATATATATATATATATATATATATATATATATATATATATATATATATATATATATATATATATATATATATATATATATATATATATATATATATATATATAATATATATATATCACAGTCCTATAAATTGCTTGAAGATTTTACATGTTAATCATGAATCTTTTTAAGAAACACTTTTCATTGTGTCCTTCAGTTATCTCAACCAGTGTTACTACTGGATTTAATTCTCTTTTACAATGAAGAACAAAGTTCTCTCTATAACTTGCTATAAAAAAAAAAAATCTTTTTATTAAGTAGAAACAAAATGTTTTCTCTTTTAGGGAAAAGATTTTTTTTTTTTTACGAGGATGCAATAGTTTGTTCTAAAATATCGTTTTCTTTGATTTAACTTCACAGAAACTATTTTCTTTTCTGAAGAAGAGAAACTCTTAATTCGATTTTTCCAGACTGCTCTGCTTTTCTTTAACGTAGGGAGTAGTTGTTGTCGCGACCGAAAATCTTGGAAGAATGAGTCTGCCTCTCGCTTTTCGATTCTTGAGAGTCTGCTTCGGATTTTTTATTGTTTTGTACCTTCTGTCTCTCGAATCCAATTGCTTTTCACCGCTCTAAATGCGGTTTGTTGTGATATTTATGCAAAGAATTTTGCATTCACAAATATAAGCAAAAATATCACTAATATTCCTAACTCTGAAAATTTGATTTTAGCATATTTAAGTAACGGTTTTCCTGTTAAATTTTTACATCAGTATTTCAAAGATATATATATATATATATATATATATATATATATATATATATATATATATATATATATATATATATATATATATATATATATATATATATATATATATATATATATATATATATATATATATATATATATATATAAGGGTGGTTAAATTGTATGGGCCGATGTTGAATGTGAACCACACCTAAACGTCAAGTTTTTTACTGCATTTCATTTGACTTTTTTCAATTTCAGACTTACTCAATTTGAACCATGGAAAGATACACAATGGAGCAACGTGTTAAAGTTATTCAGGCTTATTATGAAAATGGGCGTTCAAATCAAAATGCATATCGTGCACTTCGTGATTTTTTTGGTCAATTTAATCGTCCAAATGTGCGTACAATCGGAAAAATCGTGAAAAAATTTGAGCAAACCGGGTCTGTAGGAGATTTGAAAAGACCAGTGCATGCTCGTACAGCTCGTACTGCAGAAAATATTGCTGCTGTTCGCGATAGTGTGGCTGAGGAGCCATCCACTTCAACTCGTCGTCGTGCCCAACAATTGCACCTCTCACGCTCGTCGTTGATGAACATTATGCATAAAGACTTGCATTTAAACGCTTACAAGGTGCAATTGACTCAAGAACTAAAGCCTCTTGACCATACAAAACGTCGTCAATGGTCAGAATGGTGGCAAGAAATGGCAACAGTGGATGATCAATTTTCGAGGAAAATCATCTTCAGTGATGAGGCACATTTTCACCTCAGTGGATTCGTCAATAAGCAGAATTGCCGCATTTGGGCGAATGCTAATCCAAGAGTGATTGTCGAAAAACCAATGCACCCACAAAGAGTGACTGTTTGGTGTGGTTTATGGGCTGGCGGCATCATCGGGCCGTATTTTTTCCAAAATGAGGCCGGTCAGGCAGTTACTGTGAATGGTGTTCGCTATCGTGAGATGATAACGAACTTTTTATGGCACGAATTGGAAGGTATGGATGTGGACGATATGTGGTTTCAACAGGACGGTGCCACTTGCCACACAGCTAACGAAACAATGGCTATTTTGCGCGACAAATTCAATGGCCGTGTTATCTCACGTGGTGGCGATGTCAATTGGCCGCCAAGATCATGTGATTTGACACCGTTGGACTTCTTTCTTTCGATAAGCCAGCAACAATTCAAGAGCTAAAGGATGAGATAATTCGGCACATTAACGGCATAGAACCCCAATTATGCCTCAGCGTCATCGAAAATTTGGACCATCGGATGGAGGTGTGCCGCCGAGGTCGCGGCGGCCATTTGGCCGATATTTTG
>SEYY01000909.1:84642-94642 GCA_009176605.1 Armadillidium nasatum
CCTCTATAGAGAGATTATGAGAGAAATCGGGCGATAGGAAAGAATAATATAAGTGGGCAAAATATTGAAATTACCGAATGAGAAGATAAATTTTAGTGTTTGCTGGATGCGAAACAAAAGATGTCGAAATAAATAAATAAAAACTTGAAATTAAAGTTAACCCGAGGACAAAAGTACTCTTAGTGATTCAGATCGACAAATTTAACCATTTGGGGAAGTTTTGTTAATTAAAGCGGAAGGTACTAAAATGAAATAATATTAACTGTTAAATCCTACAACACTTTATACATTAGAGAATTGTGCGTCATGATAAAGGAATGAATTAGGTGACAAACTACAAAATTTCCTTAAATACTAGGAATAAATTAACTAAATGTTATGTGCGGTCAACAATGTTATAAGGTTGTGAGGAATAGATTTTAAACAAGCCAAGTAGGCTCGAACAGTAAAATTGAGGAAAATTTCTTGGGTAAATAATGAGTGTTTCAAAGGGAATAGCAAAGCTTAAGACATATATACCTCCTATTTGTTGGATTCATTAGACTTTCTCACAGGAACTATCTAGAGAAAACTGCCAAGATAAAAGAACTAGTTCAACAATCACGTACGGGTTGGTGAAGGGGATGGTAGAGTAAAACTGTAGAGAATGCTAAGAGCAAGAGAAAGAATCGGGTTTCAAGTTTATAAACTTCTAAATAGATGAACAATTTTAATTTGTTTACATATATATATATATTATATATATATATATATATATATATATATATATATATATATATATATATATATATATATATATATATATATATATATATATATATATATATATATATATATATATATATAATTTTTTTTTTTTTTTTTTAGCATTCTTTTACTGTTGGAGGCGAGAACAGCAAAGGCGTTGCTTGCATGGTTTGTGCTGGACACGGTGTGTGGATTGCAATGCATTATTCAGCTGTTGTTCGTCTCTACCATGCCACTACACATGAAAGTATTTGCGAAATTAGTGTAACTTCCCCAGTTACTAAGATGCTGGCAGGTAATATATATATATATATATTATATATATATATATATATTATATATATATATATATATATATATATATATATATATATTAATATATATATATATATATATATATATATATATATATATATATATATATATATATATATATATATATTATTCGGCATAGTAATGACCAAACAAAAAATTATTAAATTTCATAATATTAGTAGAAGTAGTAGTAGTAGTAGTATTAGTTTATGCATATTCGTATACATCCTACAGGATGTGACGACATAATTCGGCAGCACAAACTTGCATGTCTGAAGGTAACTGCTCTCATGGCCTGTAAAGACCTTCTATGGATAGGTACAAGTGCAGGAGTTATTATCACACTTCCGTTGCCGCATCTTTCTCATAATACTCGAAGACTTCAGAGTACCATAAATATGGTGGGAATACCTCACGGACACACGGGAAACGTCAGGTAATAATAATAATAATAATCATAATAATAATAATAATATAATAAATAATAATAAATAATAATAAAGAATTTAATTTATTTATTTTATTCATGATAATATGTGGGTAAATTTTTTCTTCTCAAACTAGAATAATTATTTTTATTATTATTATTATTATTATTATTATTATTATTATTATTATTATTATTAATAATAATTTTTCGTTTTTGAATTTAAATACATTTAATTTAAATCAGTTTTACAGTTTGAAATTGAATTGAAATGCGAACAACAGCATCTTATATATATATATATATATATATATATATATATATATATATATATATATATATATATATATATATATATATATATATATATATATATATATATATATATATTATATATATATAAATATATATATATATATATATATATATATATATATATATATATATATATATATATATATATATATATATATATATATATATATATATATATATATATATATATATATATATATATATATATATATATATTATATATATATATATAATATATATATATATATATATATATATATATATATATATATATATATATATATATATATATATATTATAGTTCTTTGTTGGAAAAAATCTGTAGCATACATGAGCATCATAGTTTTAGAAAGCCAAAGCTGTTTCTAATTCAATTAAAAAATATGTCCCTGGAACACAGAGTTACCAAATTTAAAACTGTTTAATTTTAAGTCAAGAGAAGTGTTGAAAATAGAAGAATGAGAGACTTAGAATACGTTACAGATTGAGCATCCCGGTTTTGTTTGGGGTCAGAAAGCTTTAAAAGAGTTTCAATGGATCTCCTCAAAGGAGGGGTTATTTCTGATGAAAAATTCGGAAGAACAGTGTCAGAAGAATGATCTAATAGTTTGACTACTAATTAGAAATGCTGAAGAGAATCGGCCAATATTGGATAAGTGATGGGATGTATTTAGATTCCAAAGAAATTTCTATACCATTTTGAACTTAAAAGAAACTTTTACATTTTATTTGTCAAAGGCACGTGACCAAGGAAGAATATATATAAGGGTGTTCAACTCATCGAAGTTACACACAATAAAAGATTATAGGAATAGTAAATAAATTTTAAAAAGGCGTCTCCACCAGCAGATTATTTCTCGCTATGCAGCTTTATTTTCTTGGATCGACGAAATTTTATTTTTTGGGGGTACACTGTAAAACTTGTCCCAACGATTCGTTAGGACAAATTTTGCAGTGCATAGTACGGAAATAAAATTAAATTTTTGGAGGTAAAAAGATCTGAATAGTAAACTGACAAGAGCTTAGAACGATACATTTTGAAAAAAAAATGTTCGAAACAAAAAGAAACTCAGTTTTTAAAAGATGTCAGAAAAAGGACAAATATGAAAATAAATATCACTTGTGTTTCAAACTTTATTGAAAATATGTTTGAACTTTTAATTGATAAAACCCTTTATTAATTATTTATTTATTTCTTTATAGGTTTCTCACTTGCGTGGAAATGACGCCCGAATCACGTCCTTCCAGATTAAAGAGTCACTCAAGATATTCTTTTAAAGGAAAAGACCATCAACATCATCAAGTAAGTTACTTCTACATACTCATACAATATATATATATATATATATATATATATATATATATATATATATATATATATATATATATATATATATATATATATATATATATATATATATATATATATATATATATATATATATATATATATATATATATATATATATATAATGCCTATTTTGTCGTAAAATGTCATACACTGCAGAAAAGGTAATGAATAAAGAGTGAAAGAAGGTCAAAGATTTATTCAATGAACATGTTATATTATTTTTCTACATAATCTCCTCGAACATCAATACATTTCTGCAAACGATGAACCAACTTCTCGAAACTGGTTGAAAAGAAATCTAGATCCGTTTTCCGGAATCAGTCTGCCACCGCTTTCATCACTTCAACATTTGAACCAAATCTCACAACCTGGAGACTCTCCTTCAACTTTGAAAATATGTGAAAATCACTGGGGGCCATATCATTACTGTAGGGTGGGTGATCAATGATCTCGTACTTCAAGCGTTGAAGCTTCTGAAGAGTCTAGGCACTGCAATGTGGTCGAGCATTGTCGTGATGCAGGAAGAAAATACTACAGTTTAGTCTTATTCGACAGATGCGGCTCTTTAATTTCTGGAGAGTTTCATAATAACGATGGAAGTTTACAGTTGTGCCCTTGCAGATATTTCGAATTGACGAGACCCTCTACATTCCAGAATGATTTACCAGCCGAGGATCGAGTCTTAAACTTTCGTACGCCAAGTGAGCTTGGGTGTTTGAATTCCATAGAGGCTCGTTTTCCTTCTGGATCGTAGTAGTGGACTCACGTTTTGTCTCCCGTTACTGTTTTGAAGAAATTTATCGCCTTCTCGACGATAACGGTTTAGAATTTCATCATCAATATCGACCAGTTGTTTCTTCATGTCTTCTTTCAGCTGCTTTGACACCGAACGCGCACAAATTTTTCGATACTTTAAAATTTGCAGTTATTGCTTGAACATGCTCTTTCGAAATTGTAAGCATGGAAGCAGTTTCGGACTGTTTAATTCGTCGATTTCCCCGAATAATGTCATCAACGCGAGCGTGATGTTGGTTAGTGGTCACTGAAATGGGCGGCCACTTCTCGGAGCATCATGAATCGACATTTCACCTTTATTGAAAAGTTGCGTTACGGACCCATCGACCGACATTGCTAACATCCATTGTGTCCGTTCCATACACCAAACGATGATGAATTTCAGTTGCATTCTGTACACCTTCGACATGCAAAAATTCAATCACTGTTCGTTGTTTCAACTAAGTATCACTATTAGTTTCCATTTTTCTATCGCTGCACAACAATGAAACTAAAAAACTATACCGTTCGCTTGTCAAATCTTTTCTACAAGCTTCAATCTTTTGAACACAATTCTGAAAATGTTTATACCTGTTTCTGTTGCTTAGCAACGCATCAACAGGAGTTATTTTTCAGCCCGCCCTCATATATAAATACATATATATATTTGATTTTTTATCTGGTGAATCTTTAGCTGTAGCGAAGAAGTATCGAAAGCTTTGATTTCAAAATTTCCCTCTTTTAGTATCTATCCTTCTATCTGATATCCGTTCCGTTCTTTCACATATATCAAAAATAGTTGTTTTCAAGGTTCTGTCTTATCCTACTTTTCATTAATAACCTCCAGTCTGATTTCATCACCTATCCACTCCTATGCCAACGATTCCACCTTCTTTACTACTTTCATTTTGAAAGAGGTTCCTCCCAACTACAATTGACTGTATTAGGAGATGACTTTAGAACCACTAACCTCTGACCTTTATTGAAATTCTGATTGGGGCAGATAAAATATGATTGCTTCCAATGCCTAAGAAACCAGACTCCTTCATCGTCCTACTCTACATAATCTTTTACACATCTATATAACATTTTTGAAAACGCAGAACCCAGACTTTTGTCTATCCTTAATATTCTTCCTATTTCTCTTTTCCGTGATCTTTCTTAAAAGAATCGCATTCTCTCGTACAAAACAAGCTTCTAAGAGTGTGTGTGTGTTCTTGGGCGCCCTCAAAACTTTTTCCTACTATCCCATTTATGACAATTCTCATATATCCTTTCTCTGAAATTTTCAATTTAGGTGTTTTGAATATTCGCCATGGCTTTCTCCTGTTACTGATGATAAATATGGAGAATTCTTCTCCAAATTATCTATCTTGAGCAGTTAATTCAGCCTCCTATCCAAATTTCCTAAGTGTAGAATAGGATATTAAAGCTCTCTCTCTCCCTAGTACATGCTTGAAAAATAGGCATCTTGTCTCAGGATTCAAAAGGGATTATATATCGTAAAATATAAGTATTCACACATTTCTCCATAACCATATCATTTAATTCAGTTTTTTTCAGAAATGTTATTGTCTTTTTCAGTCTGGGACAGCAGCACCATCAAAACTTCTAGTCCTATCTGGAGGTGACGGTTACGAAGATTTTAGGAATTCCGCTATATCAGAATTGGCGGGAAGAGATGATTCAACCAATCATCTTCTTCTGTGGCAAGTTTAAAATTTTTCGTAACGGTTTTAAAGTGCTTGGCTGTGATTGGTGCTTTTGTAGATTTGGAAGGACCAATGAGTGCATTTTATTTAATTTTTTTATTATTATAATTATTTTATAATTATCTCCTAATGAAATGTAAATATGTACAAAAATTATTTAAATAGCTATTATTATAAGTCATATTTTATATATTTAATAGAGTTATATTATAACATATATATATATATATATATATATATATATATATTATATATATATATATATATATATATATATATATATATATATATATATATATATATATATATATATATATATATATATATATATATATATATATATATAGATGTTATAAAGTCCAGGTGACAATTATTTTTCATGACAGTATTTTTATTTTCTATTTTGGAATATGTAAATAAATGTTAAGTCCAGGGCAAATATATGTATTAGAAATTTATCCCATAATATATATAATATATATATATATATATATATATATATATATATATATATATATATATATATATATATATATATATATATATATATATATATATATATATATATATATATATATATATATATATATATATATATATATATATATATATATATATATATATATATATATATATATTATATATATATATATATATATATATATATATATATATATATATATATATATATTATATATATATATATATAAATATATATATAATATATATATATATATTATATATATATATATATATATATATATATATATATATATATATATATATATATATATATATATATATATATATATATATATATATATATATATAGCATGTTCTTTTTTTAGCTTTGAGACTCGAATATCTATTCTCCATATTTTCTTTGAGTAATTATTTAATAATAATAATAATAATAATTTAAATTTACTTTGTAAATTAAAATTACTCAATAAATTTTTTTAGAATATTAATTTTTTTTTTCATTGGTGACCTCGAAGAATGGTGGAAAAGGTCAGTTTTAGGAAAAGGTCACTGGAAGAAAGGTAAATGTTTATATGAAGTGGTAACTTCTTACTATTAATTCTGTACTACTAGTAATTTAAATAATTTTCAATGAAAATTTTTAAAAAAAATAAATGTTTCTTATAATTATTTATCATAAGTGGTTTGATGGGTTAACAAATTTAAAACTTTTGTATGAATTTTGGTATAAAAAAAATTCTTAGAATCTGGACCTTTAAAAGAACCATTATGAAGATATTACAGAAACACAAAAACAATAAATGAAAAAAGGGGAATGAAAACGTAATAAAGTTGTGAATTGTTAGAAATTGTGAAAAATAAATTTATTAACAAATGTTCAAAAATTAGTAGAATAATTGTCGGGAAGTTATGAGGCAGGAAGCCTTTCACCATTCAAAGCACTGACAGATTGCTTGTGGTATGTTAGAGCAGGTCTTCTCAACTGTTTTTCGTCGCGGCCCTCTCTCATAAAGCATTTTTTTTGCCACCTCCTTTTGAGGTTATGACTTCCACTTTGAAAAGCGCAGTGTTAAAGCACATAATTCTTGATTTTCCTTCATGGGTATACATTTTTTATTGGGGAAACATACGAAAACCACAATCAGTACTGTAACTGCTACGACTTCTACCAAATCATGGGGTAATCTGTACGCCACACATTTTTCCTTCCAAGCACCCACACGCATCAGAGTTTGAATGAACATGTAGCATAGCACACGTGTGGTGTTCATATTTTTGTCTTGGTTCACCGACTTACGCAGAAATATCATATGATTTTTCGTATAGGTGAAGTAATCAGACTAGAAATTTCCTTCAAGCAAATATCACTTCTCAGAAACAGCAGATGTTATCTAGGTTATGTTAATAACTTGGACATTTCTTATAAATATTCTAAAAAATGTCCGAAATAGTATAACAGTTGAAAGTATCACAACACAGTTCTCATGGAAAACTTTGAACACATCAACAATACAACACTTTCGTACACCACTTCATAAGAGCTGAAGCACAGATTATGGCTGAAGTGAAACCCGTTATTAGGCAACAATTTTACTGATCACCTGATAAATACACGTGCAGCGACAATAGTCAATTACATCAGAACTTCCATTTACAGTGCAGTGTTTCCAAACGAATAGTTTTTTGACCCAAAGTTGTAGGGTACAAAACTTATTTTAATTAAGAGGAAGGACATTGTTGTAAATTCGAAAACAAAAGCTATAATAAAATTTTCATTTGTTTTCCTTGAAACCAGTAACCTTTGGTAAAAATTTCGTTACTTAAGTCTCCATTGAATTTTGAGTGTCTAATAAATATTTATAATAATAAAAATTATTATAAATAATAAAAATTAGTATTATTATACAATTATTACTATTATGTTATATTGTTATTATTATTTACTCTGTCCTATTAATCGCTTGAAGTCACCGAAGCGAGAATAAATTACTGTAAATTGACGAATGAGTCTCAAATTCTTGAGCTTCACATTTCTGAGTTCCTTCGTTTAAAGATTTGGAGGAAAAAAGAATGCAGGCAGGAGGGGGGAAGGGGGAGAGAGAGAGAGAGAGAGAGAGAGAGAGAGAGGAAAATAGAAAGAGAGGGATATGGAGAGGAAAATAGAGTGAGAGGCAAATAGAGAGAAAACCAGAATGAAAGATAAGCTCCCGACAATCATATAAAAGTAGTTTGTAAAATTACTGAGTAAGAGAAAGAGAGGGAGGGAGAGGTCAAGTAAATAAGTGAGAGAGATTGAAGAGAATAAGGAAAGACTATATAAATTCCATTCTATTTGTTTTCCCGGCTTTCGTGCATGGGAAATTTGGAACAGAGGTTTAAATAACCGCGAAAGAGCGCTAACGGTCATGCCGCTGTGTCAAGTAAAACTTAAGAATTTAAAGATTGAGAACTACCTGCATATTTGACGTACCTGCCTATTCAGTTATTCATTTCTCATGTCATTTGAGAGAATACAATCAAACAGATAAGCTTTCCGCACAACACACATCATCCATATATATATATATATATATATATATATATATATATATATATATATATATATATATATATATATATATATATATATATATATATATATATATATATATATATATATATATATATATATATATATATATATATATATATATATATATATATATTATAAAAAATTTTAACCCACGCCTGAGTTAGAGTCTATGTCACCTGCGTCGCAACTAGACAATGTACAAGAGCTTTCTGACCTCCAACTATTGTGGATATTGTTTAGCGTCCACTCTTTTCACTTCTTTTGGAACCAAAGTGTGAATTAAAATTTTCTCTGTTTTATTATTCCTAAATCGTTACAGTAGTAGAAGTTGTGCAATGGATGACAATGCTTGACTTTGGTTGAACTTTCCTGCAACCCAGAAGCACTCCAGTAACAATCCTACTCACCCTTCTATATATATATATATATATATATATATATATATATATATATATATATATATATATATATATATATATATATATATATATATATATATATATATATATATATATATATATATATATATATATATATATATATATATACCTGAATTTCTTGGCCAAACATGAAACCGTATTGTACTGACCCCAATGAAGAAACACTCTTCAATAAACATTTGTACCAACATGCGCCATTCAAAAGTTTCAAAAGAGTTAAAATTCGTAACAAATTTCGTAACAAATCGAGAGAAGGAATGTTGTTCTGCGCGAGTGCATTAATTATGTGTGAATAGACATCCCGTGGGTAGTTGCAGAAGGAATTTATTTCTTGTAAAGGATACATAATTAATATGGATGTGATCATGTGATGCTTGGCAATCGAATCGATTGTGGAAGGTTTCTATGAATATTTATTTTTATTGTGGGTAAGTTACGTTATGTATTCTTGACATGAAAAAGTAAAAAGTAAAATCATAGTCAAGTGCCATGTTCAATTAGTAATTGTCAGCCATGAATATCGAACTCTACCTTTGTGGTTGTTGCTCTCAGTAAAAATGTCTGACAGTATGGTATACTCAATGGAAGAAAAATGGGGATGTGAATTTTATGTATGGACGAGCGAAAGGTAACTCGAATAAAACTCCTCAGATGTGTGGTGATACTTACCCCAGTAAATGATGTGAATGGGAAGTTTACGGCAGTACACTAGCTTCTCTGGAAGACAGGTACTTTCCAAAGTCGAACCAGTAACTGTGCAGCTACAAGATTCATCTGAAACCTGATGTAGAGGAGAATGTGCTAGATGGCACTGCTGAACTTTCTGGAATTATAGGACCCTCATATGCTATCCAAAACTTTACA
>SEYY01000910.1:0-7500 GCA_009176605.1 Armadillidium nasatum
CAGCTGTTGTAGACGTCTACCGTTATCACCAACACATTTCTACTTTTTATTAATAATAATAATAATAATAATAATCCATAGGTAAACTGTAACAATAGCATAAATCTTGAAAGAAGTTTTAATTGTAGGTTTTGAATTTCATATGTTTCAGAAATGAAATCCTCAAGGATGATGAATGTACTAGAGAATATATATCAAGAATTGTATCATCTAATTACTTAGCAAAAAAACATATCAAGAACTATATTTGCAACCAAAGGTCAAGAAGAAATGGATATAGAGAAAGCAGTGGGAATTCTGTAGATTTGTATCTAGCACTTGCCAGGAACTAAAAAGCAGGTTGGAATTTCAAAATCCATTTCTGAAAAGTAATTGTACTAAAAAAAAATTTTTTTTTTTAACAAATCTTATTAGCAATTTTAAATAAAAAATGTACATTAAGAAAAGTGCAAAACCCAATTTAAATATTTAGGAATTATGTACTTATGTTTGTCGAGTCTTGGTTTTTAAAGCTCGGGATATTATAGTAACTTATAAAATTAATGAGTCCAATGATATATCTGGAATTATTACTGATTTATGTTTAGAATTAGAAAGGTTGCACAAATTTATTCATGTTTCAATACATCAAGTTGTAAAAACATTCAGCATATAAGTTATACATATTAACATTCATGATATACAACTAGAAGTAGAAAGAAATATTTTAGAGATGGAGGAATCATATGCTCACCCCCACTAAGAAATAGTTTAGTAATTCAGATACTTTTTTTTAGTTCCTCCGGATATTTTAAGTGGGATTTTAAAAAATAATGTATTTAGGAAAAATGTTACAAAATATTTAAAGCCAGATGTTTCGATATTCTGTATACAGATAATGCTGAAAAGCTTCCATTGGTAAAGATTTATTATTATTTATCTTGAATTATGTTATTTATTTTTTTAAGATTATTCTTTTAATAAACTTCAAACTTAAATTTTCGAGTATTTTGTTATACATTTTTTTGAAAAGTTAATTTACGGAATTATATAATATTATTTACTTATTTTCATATTATATGATTATATATCGTGATAATCTTTATTTTTTTGTTTTTCAGTTGCTGAACATACATAAAATAAGGCTACTTTGGGACTTTTTTCTTTTCCTACCAGTCTTCCACAATATATATATATATATATATATATATATATATATATATATATATATATATATATATATATATATATATATATATATATATATATATATATATATATATATATATATATATATATATATATATATATATATATATATATATATATATATATATATATATATATTTTTTTTTTTTTTTTGTGTCAAAAGCTTATTTCCTTATTTTATCTCAGACTTTTTTTATTAGTATTATAAAAGTAGTTTCAAACATAATGTGATTTATTCTTTCTTCAGAAACCATTATTCACCATCTGGGTAAAATATAAAGGAAAATGACATGACGAAAGACCTCTTGGAAATAGATGAATTCTTAAGTAATTTTCTAAGTAAATAAAGATGAATCTACGCTCAGATTCGAGTGTTATAGTGAGAGTGTACGATGAGGAAATGCTTCTATGACATAATGAAATGAATGATGATAATGAAATCGCCACGTAGGTAGATTCTGGTATGGTAGACTGGAACGCTTTTACTGCCAATTCTAGAGTCAAAACACAATTAGGAAATTCATCAAGTCCTGTAATGATTTTTTGTAGTCGGTATTTAGGTGAAAATATCCATCTAATAACGGAAGAAACGTACATATACTTGTAAAATCATTGAAATAAAATGTAAGACTTCGAAAAAGAGAGAAAAAAACGATCATATAAAGGAAACCTTCGAATGAAGAAAAGATTCACGTATTTCTGACTTTGATAAAATTTCAGAATCCTGATTTATACTAACCATTCCATAATTTTTTTTTATTTTTTTATTTTTTTTGTATGCTCATCATTGAGAATGTAAGCGCTAGAGATAGATTCATACTAATTCTAAACCACATTTTTTCTGTTGAAAATAATTATAATTATATAAAAATTTATGTAAACAATTTGAAACCAATTATGTCACATAACTCTTCATTATCTAAAACTTAATAAAGAATATTTCGAAATGGATAATATTTGTGGTACACTAGTTATATAAAATTTTAATGTGAAAAAAATAGACTGCTGGTATGTACTTTTGGCTTCAACAAGACTACCTCCACTTGTGTACAATGCTATAAAAGAGAGGAAACAACAGAATGTAAAAATGCAAATATGAAAGTAGTAAGGACTAAAATCAGACAGCAAAGTGTCTAACATTAAATTTTTTAAGCTCTGAGAAAAGTGCCTTGAGAATGGGTTAGTATTTTGTTTCGAAAGTTCTATAGTAAATTCTTAAATGAATACAAATATGTAATTTGCTTTTTTATAATTAAAAATGGCTAGTGAGATATAACCATTTAGAATAAGATTTCGGAAGAATTAAAAATTTACACTTCCGATTTCTTCGATTTTCTTGAATTCGGAATTTTCAAGTAATTTTGATGAAAACATTCAACAGGATGAGCCAGTCGATGATCTGATATGCATTAAATTTTGAATGACATTAATATTTTGTTCTAGTTGTCTTATACGGAGGTAGTATGCCATGCTAATGTCTTTCTCTGAATATATTTTCTCTTCAACATGTGTTTTTGCATCGAAATATTTAATTAAGGTATTATTTGTGGGTACATAGAATTTTTTTTTTCATTGTAAGGTACAATATATATATATATATATATATATATATATATATATATATATATATATATATATATATATATATATATATATATATATATATATATATATATATATATATATATATATATATATATATATATATATATATATATATATATATATATAGTAACCCAATAGTAAATGTCCAAAAAATCATAAACTTTTTTTGCTCCTTAATTATTTTTCTATTTATTTATTTATTTCATTAAAAAGAATAGTTATTAAGTAATTTGACAATGTTATTAATCTTTAAACAACAAAAAAAAAATGATTTTAACTTTTATGAAACTTTACCCTAAACTTTTTATTTTACCCCTAAATATAGGGTAATCACCGAAACCGTTGTTTACGCTATTTACAACTTCATTCATAATTCTCTATTGTCTTCTTCCTCATAAAGGAAAGGGTTTTTTTACTACTTGCGGTAACTTATTATAGGGTAAACTTTGTATATATATAATATATAATATATATATATATATATATATATATATATATATATATATATATATATATATATATATATATATATATATATATTATATATATATATATATATATATATATATATATATATATATATATCGAAAGCCTATCGTAAATGTCCAAAAAATCATAAACTTCTTTTCTCCTTAATTATTTTTCTATTTAATTATTTCATTAAAAAGAATAGTTATTAAGTAATTTGACAATGTCATTAATTTTTTACCAAAAAAAAAAAAAAAAAAAAAAAATTTTTTTAACTTTTATAAAACTTTACCCTAAACTTTTTACTTTACCCCTAAATATAGGGTAATCACCGAAACCGTTGTTTACGTTATTTACAACTTCATTCATAATTCTCCATTGTCTTCTTCCTCATAAAGGAAAGGGTTTTTTGACTACTTGCGGTAACTTATTATAGGGTAAACTTTGGTAATATCAGTTAGAAATTGGATGGTAAAACCATTTTCTAAATTGGACATTACGTCTATTTTTTTCAATTTTTAAATCACGTTTTTGAGCCTTTAAAACTATTTTGGCCCGCCAACCACGTAGCACACTTAAAAGACCTATTATAGAGTAATCAAATGGTGAACAAAGCAGAGTTATCTTATGGCTACTTTCGTAGTAATATCAGTTAATTTCTGGTTAGACCTGTATCACAAGGCGGCATCGGTCATTCTGGTAAATAATAATTCGATCTGGCACGAAGCTCTCTATTTTCCACTATATGAAAATATGAAGTCAAAATATGTTTAAATGCATTCTACACAATTTTCTTTCACGGAAGAATAACATAAATACATAATAAAAAGAAAAACTATTAAAAAATATTAACAAAATTTTATTTTTATTATAAATGGTAAAGCAACTGTTCTTCGACTGCCTTTCGTTTATACAAAAATAGTCAAAACAATTGAATACCAGGTTGCCATATTTGTCCTTCGACTGTTCTGTTATTTTTCTGCAATGCATTGTAATCATAGAACCAAAGTCTATGTTTTCTACACTGTACTGTAATTGAAGGGGTAAAAGTTGCAAAACGTTGTCTGACATGCGATATATGGAAATGTGGATATATCAATGCAAATTTTTTTGACATTTGTATTTTTATATATATAATTAAAACAATATTTTTAACCGATAGTTTCAAGTCTATGGATAGTATCGACGACAATTTGATATTTTAAAAAAATATCGATAATCGATATATCGATATTTTTTTAAATATTGGCATCCCTAAATAAATTCTCTCAAGGTGAAAATAAAGCGCTGCATGCATGGCAACTCAAGGATCTATAAGTTTCTCTATACTTCAAGAATATTTTTAAATTTTTCGGAAATTTCGTTGTTTTTTTGAAAATTTGCCATAGCGGACTTTCAATTTCGCCATTCCGCTAACTGTAATTCCACAACTTCTTTCAAATTATCACTAGCGATATTCAGAAATTTTTTTGTTCGTCCGCTATTTGCGGAATGTCTACCTCTTGATATTGTTTAAAACTATTGTGAAGTAAACTTAATTTGCTTGTTTATATCATTTACAAATAATAGAACGGAGCTCTTTATTTTAATGGTAAGAGTTCTGTTCATAATAGTGACTGTTTATAAACTCATTTAATGGCTTTAATATTTATTTATTTGTTATATTAACTTTTACGCCCATTAACTCTGGCAGTATTTCAATCTAAAATTGAAACTTTATTGCCTAAATATGATGGTTTCCCTTTGCAATTCGTAAGTAGATTCGTTTCCAGTGACCTATTCTGGTGAAAGAGGCCTCAATAAACCTTTATAGATGACTGAATTTCTCATCTACAAAATGAATAAGGTGATTCAGAACGAACTTTAATAATCCTTAATTAAGGTAAGCTTCTATTCCTTCTTTCTCTTTATTTAATTAATTATAAGAATTTTAATCTAGAAATTATAAAATGGTACAAGTATATTTCTTAAACTTAAGCTTATTATAACGGACTTATTATATATATATATATATATATATATATATATATATATATATATATATATATATATATATATATATATATATATATATATATATATATATATATATATATATATATATATATATATATATATATATATATATATATATATATATATATATATATATATATATATATATATATATATATATATATATATATATATATATATATATATATATATATATATACATGTGTGTGTGTGTGTGTGTGTGTAATTGAGTGTACTTGCATGCTCAGTAGATTAGTCTTCAATATTGTAATGTTTTTAGTTTCATTCAGTCACTGGAAATTTAGGTAGATTTTTTTTATTTGAATTTGAATAATAGAGTTGTCAATTATTTTGAATCAGGCAAATCTGCTATTAGATTTCTATATTTGGTGTGCCCTAGTTTGACCATATGTACGGCAGCACACTATTTTATGATGAAAGTATATTCTGTAGCGGAATATATATGATGCCAAGAGCTACTAACTGCAATTTCGACTTTTGATAATTGACACAAGTAGTATGAGCTTCAGAAGATTCTGATGGATAAAAAGGTGGTAGGAGGCTTGCATAATAATAATAAAAAATTTGGGTTTGGTAGAACCTTGCTCACATTCAACAATGTACTCTCAAATTCATTAAACGTTTCTGTATCATCACTTTTAACGCATCTTTACTTCATATGCTTTTGACTTCGACTGGTCTGCTAATTTTATATGATTAATAAATGTGTAGAAAATTGGATATTTATGTACTGGGAGGCTCTCGCTTGTTGACAAATCGTTACAATACTTTTTGTGA
The DNA here is from genome assembly GCA_009176605.1 of Armadillidium nasatum. Classification (NCBI taxonomy): domain Eukaryota; kingdom Metazoa; phylum Arthropoda; class Malacostraca; order Isopoda; family Armadillidiidae; genus Armadillidium; species Armadillidium nasatum. The sequence goes on from SEYY01000910.1 coordinate 6,076, forward strand.
ATATATAGATCTTTTTTATTATTATTTAAGATGCTTACCTGTCAAAGACGAAACATCATTTGGATTTGAAAACTGGATTACACTGAGCTTTAGTTTGTTATATTTTTAAAATAAATATCAATTACTGTTAGTGTCTTCTGCTTTATAATAAAAATTCAGTACAACTAACTTTAACCTGGATATTTTTAATATGACTATATTTTAATTTAATATACTTTCCGAAAGTGTTCCTATTTATTAAAGAAAATGGCAAACAAAATAGTAGAATTATTCTTTATTAGGTACAAGTACCACGATAACATAGGGACAACAAGGCTACAGGCAGCAGAAAATACTTAATCTGCTTTTACAATCAATTTTAAAACACACAGACACAGAGCCTCACAACACTCCCTCTAAAATGGCTAAATAGGTGAAAAACCTTTCTTCAGTACGCGTAAATTACCTTTATATTTCTTACCTTAAATAAATAAATTTAAAGTATAAAAAAATAAAAAATAAAACTCTGGAGAAGAAATTCTACATAAATGTGACGAAAGTCAATAAAATTATATACAAATGTCAACTTGATATATAAAAAAATAATAAAACTAATGGGAAATTTTTTATTATATGTTATTTATTAAATATTAATATTTTCCATTATATAACACTTATATATTAACGATATTATAAATGTAATAAAACTAAAAATCAAAAGCAAAATAATACTTGGTCCAGAAATGCCAAAATAATAAATAAATTATAACAAAGGGTTGGTAATTTTGATATTCCAACGAAGACATCAAAGTTGGCAACCCTGTTAACTAACTTAGGTAATTTCTCCTTTACAATACAATTTCACATACATTGTACAATATTCGGACAAATAAAATTTATAAGATAATACAGGAAAAAAAATTCAAGATTTACAGTAGAAGTTATTTGCGAATTAGAATTCTATATAAGAAATAGCCATAGAGAACTTCGAATTCACATCAAATGTCTATTTATATATATTTGTCCGAAACTGCGCAGATTTTAAAGCTCACGCAACTCTTGTCATAATTTAATGAAGTTAAAAAAGGGATGAAAACAAGAAAATAAATGAAACAAATAGATATTTAAAGCTGCTCGTATAAATTTAAAAAGAACAACAACAACATCTGAAAGAGCTAAGAAAGAAAAGGTATATAATAAAGAATGGAAACAAACTTAATACTTCTTAACAAGGAAATAAAATAAATCTGCTTAATAATAATAATGTTCCTTTAAAAATCCAATATTTTTAACAAACTTAATCATTCAGACGGCAAATAACATTTTTAAGTGTCGATATTAATAAATGCTGTAGTACTTCATTCGTTTGTACACATATTTACAAAATTAATATATGGAATGAATATAAATAAGTATATATATTTACAATTTTATATATATATATAT
>SEYY01000910.1:10000-15000 GCA_009176605.1 Armadillidium nasatum
TGCTTATATATGTATATATATATATATATATATATATATATATATATATATATATATATATATATATATATATATATATATATATATATATATATATATATATATATATATATATATATATATATATATATATATATATATATATTCAAATTTTGGATTGAAGATAAATAATAATAATAGAAAAAAAAAAAAAATAAATAAATAAAATATATAATAATATATATATATATATATATATATATATATATATATATATATATATATATATATATATATATATATATATATATATATATATATATATATATATATATATATATATATATATAATATAACTAAGACACTTATCAGCATGTCTATTAATAAGAATGGAATGGTCACTAAAAAAAAAAAAAAAAATTAAGGTTTTCCACAAAACAAACATTCGAGCGTTTAACATTTGAAAAAAAAATATATTCACAAATTTGGTACTAATCATTGAAAATAAATAAAATAATTAATAGTGATGGGGCGTAGTTACAAAATATGTTCCGATTACGATCGATATTAAAATTTAATATTTAAAGTTATCGAAATTTAATGATTATATATTTAAATCTCTGAGTCTGATACGTTATATTACAAATATTTCGTAATTTAAAGAGAATATACTCTCAAATTTAACATTTAAAAAAAACAATTGAGTTACAAAATTAAATTAGCAGTAATGACCCTAATAACGTTATTTTGACTAAAACAACGCTAAGCTTGTACCTAAATATTTTTCTACTTCTAATCATCATCCGTTCAATATTGTAATATATAAAGTTCTTTTCTTAAAAAAAAAAAAAAAAAATGAGAATAAAACTAAAAACATTTTAAAATTATTTTGTATTTGTATTCAAAATTCAATACTCTTAGAAAACAAAAAGAGCAATTTTAACAGTTCTACCATTCTTATTGTAATTTTTTTCCTAGAATAAATTGAGGCTCTTCAGTGTTAAATTAGTAATATTAATAGCATTGTTTTTTTGTGGTTCAAAAGAACACTTAAATTCACTCCTGCATTAACTTCACCCACCAACAGTTATAGAAATGACTCCACTTTGAATCATTAGTTCCAATTTAAAAGTCAACCTCTCTAACAGGAAGTTGCAACAGCTAGAGAAGACCTTTGAGCAGGTAACATCCGATAGTTAGTTTCATTTACTCTATTTCCTACACCACAAAATTATCCACAAAAATAACGATTAACATGTTCAAAAACAAGAAACTTAAAACTTTTCCAGGTATTTATAATTCTTGATGCTTTCTATTCCTATATTTCTTAGAAGAATTAATCTCACTAGTTTTAAAAAACAAAAAATGAAAAGGCTTCTAGGACATCTTAAGAACTGATTTTAATTATCCTAGTTGGTAGCTCTGATATATATATATATATATATATATATATATATATATATATATATATATATATATATATATATATATATATATATATATATATATATATATATATATATATATATATATATATATATATATATATATATATATATATATATATATATATATATTATATATTATATATATATATATATATATATATATATATATATATATATATATATATATATATATATATATATATATATATATATATATATATATATATATATATATATATATATATATATATATATATATATATATATATATATATATATTCAGACATACGGCTCTTTTTTAACTAGTGCAGTAACTGGTTTACATACATTCCACTAATTCACCTACTTTAACCACCTTTTCAGGTTACTGAATTGTTGCATTACTCTCCTTATATAATATATTGGACTCTTCTGAAAATTTTAATCACATCATCATTTCTTTGAGAATTTTTAACCCTTTCAATGTTTTAAATCTGTTACCTCAAACTAAATTCCTATCTTTATTTTTCTTTAATGTATCCTAATAATTTTTCTACTTCCTTTCCTATGAGTTAAATACTTTGAAGCAAAGTATACTGGGCTTTTCATTTTAGAATTATAATTTGGTCTGCTGAGTGTTATGTGGTTCTATCAGTTTAGGTAAAAAAAAATAAAAAAAATAAAATGCTTTCAAAAGATGATAAAAATGCTTATGTAATTGGCTAAATTTCTATTTTAATTATCATTACAGCTCACTGTATTATGTATTGTTAGGGTTTCTTCACATTCAATTTTATGATTTGTGTAATACTTAAACTGTACAACTTTTTTTTATTTGCCACTGTGGCAAATTTATAAAGACCTCAACTGAAATAATTGTACTAATTTAACCCAACTGAGATGGTATTCAAATTAAAAGTTATATGACTACTAAAACTATCTTTAACATGAATAATATTCTCTTCTGATTCTGAAGACATTTTGAAGATAAATTCGAAACGTTTTTTTGAAGCTCATCTTATTTCTAAATTTAATAGTTTAACATACTGTATATAAGAGTAATAAGGTAAGTTACTGGTTTATCGTTTTTAAATTGGAAAAGAGTTATTAACAGATCAACCAATTTTAGATTTTTATTGTTCAAAAACCTATAAATCTTTCTTTAGAAGAGTGTTCAATGATGACCGAGTATATTAAAGTTCAGCAAAAAATTAAGTTTCTAGTATTCTTTAAAAAAAAAAAGTAAAATAAAATTTTGAACTTGGATTTGTCTTTGGAGTATTGGCATCTATTTTGCTTGAGAAAAAGCTGGTTTTCATGAAATACAGATTTTTAATGATTCTGATAATGTTGCTAGTCTATCAAATGTGTTTGTTTAAATAGTCCTTATAATGTGCGATATACAATGTAATAAGTTTTTCAAATATTATTTGAAGTGTATAATATAATAGCTATTAAAAATGGTTGTGGTAATTTACATATACTGTATTTGATTTGGGAATAAAATATGCGTATATTTGCTTTTAATCTGAAATCTATTCTTTTTATACATTTAAAAGATGTACTGAACTGTAAAGTATAAACTCCCAGAATGGTTCTCTTTGTTTAAATGTTCCTAAACTTCAAATTTTAAGATATAAAAGAAATACAAAAAAGCTTTTTCAGAATATATACTTAATATTAACTTATTCCAGTCTTGATCCGTGAAAACACATTAAAAAAAAAAAAAAAAAATTCTGAAAAGAGTCTACGATTTTGATATATTTAGGGGCTAAACTATTTAAACTTAATATATTTTTCAACTTTGCAATTTTCCCAAGTTTTAGCAAAATTAATTAAATTTTATTATTTTTTTTTATTAAATTTTAAATAGAAAAAAAATCGCAAACTCTTTTGTTACTTTAAAATAATATTTAACTTACAAGTTTCACGTTATATTTCTTTAAATTTTGTACGCATGAAATAACAGTACATAAAATATGCATTATTAATAAAATTTAAAAATATATAAAACATAATTACAGTATTATAATTTATTTTATATATTTATTAACAATTATTAATAATTAAAACTAATTTTTTTAAATATCCAAATTTTATCATTTTTCGCTACGAATTTCGTTTTTTTCATCCCATCACTATTAATTAATAAATAAAATAAATAAATAAATAAAAATAATTATAAATAAATGGCTCAACACATAAAAATAAATAAATAATTATATACTGAAAAGCAATTTAAAACCGTTAGTGTAATGAGCATAAAAAAAAAAAAAAAAAAATAATAATAAAATAAAAACACTAAAAAAGAAAAATAATAATAATTAATAATAATAAAGGAAGACATTTATGTTAGTTACTGACCCCAAAATGTCTTAAAGTGGCTGAATCGCACCCTCCCACGTTAAAGTTTTGTTTGGGGAGCTATTTAATTTTAGCCTTCAAATGGGAGAAGCATTGCCAAGAGTTAAAAGGACATTGGAAAGAAAAAAAAACGAGAAAAACAATGTTAGTAATATATATATATATATATATATATATATATATATATATATATATATATATATATATATATATATATATATATATATATATATATATATATATATATATATATATATATATATATATATATATATATATATATATATATATATATATATATATATATATATATATATATATATATATATATATATATATATATATATATATAAATTATCACTCAAACCTCCAAATTTTGCTAATTAATAATTTTTAAAAAAAATAATAATAAAATAACAACCCAAAAACACAATGCAGTAAAAATCTTTTTTTTTTTCATTATTTAAAAAAATTTGAAATGAAAAGAAAATTATGAAAAAAAAAAAAAAAAAAAAAAAAAAAAAAAAAAAAAAAAAAAATTTAAATTTTTATTTTATTTTTTAATTTTTTTTTTTTTTTTTTTTATTTTTTTAAATTTAATAAATATATATATATATATATATATATATATATATATATATATATATATATATATATATATATATATATATATATATATATATATATATATAATATATATATATATATATATATATATAATATATATATATAATATAAATAAATTAAAAAGGAAACATAAAACTTAAATTGGGAAATCTTAAATGAAGGTCAATCAAGTTAATTCAATCTGGATATCAACCTACGCCAGTCACACACTCATAAATTATAGATTCATATATATATATATATACTATATATATATATATATATATATATATATATATATATATATATATATATATATATATATATATATATATATTAGGGATGGAGCGATACCAAAATTTTACCGATACCGATACCGATACCGATACCTAAAAATTACCAGATACCGATACCGATACCGATACCGGTATCGGTATCGGAAAATTTGCCGATACTACTACCGATACCGATACCGATACCGATACTTTACTCTTATCCAAAAAATTTTGCCGATACCGATACCGATACTGAAAAGGTCGATACCGATACCGATACCGATACCGGTATCGGAAAATATGCCGATACTTGCCGATACCGATACCGATACCGATACTTGACTCCATC
>SEYY01000910.1:25000-43141 GCA_009176605.1 Armadillidium nasatum
TCTTTGATTTTCGTGAGACACTTCGCTGTAGCAATTGTCATATAGCTGGATCAACATAAAAAAAGTTAAATATATTTTAAAATGTAATTTAATTAGTCTTTTAATTAATTAAAGCAATCGGTTAATTTAATTAATACAATATATGTCATATGTATAGGAATACAAGATAACGTATGAGTCAAACGAAGATTTTTAAAAACATTTTGACGGCAGCCATGATTAAAAACATTGAAACAAACGAAATTCCGAATAATTAAAAATAATTACTTTGTTTCATTTGAAACAAATTAATGGTCAGAAAGTGCTAAAATAATTATCAGTAAAAATTTGCAGACAAATCTATCTGAGTAAGAATAATTACAAAAAGTATTTATTCTAAAAGAAGGCGTTGGCCTAACTCCTCCATGTTTGTTTACACCATGTGAACATTCAAGATTGTGGCAGGGAAAATTGAAGATTTTCAAAAAAGAAAGTTTATCTTGAGATTGATGCTTGGGGTACGCCAAGGATTCTGTGCCAGAGTAAAAGGAGTTAATTACAGGTAAAGGTGTTTCATTGATTTCGTCAGAGAAAATCTTGCTTCAAAGAGGTTGTCAGATGATTTGAATATCGTTATGAAAGAGCTTGTTGAAGCGGTAAATTTCATAAAAAGAAACGTCACCTAACAACAGAATATTTAGTCAGATGTACCTAGAAATGGGCTCTGAGCACATCCACTTGTATCATTATGAGGCTCAATGGCTGTCTCGAGGAAATGTTCTTCAAAGAGTTGTAGCCCTTCACAAATAGATTGAAATATTCTTGTCTAACAAAAAGTGGATATTGAAAACAGCCTATCTTTCAGATATGTTTGCTAAACTTAATGAGTTAAATATCTCAAAGCAGATCCGTGATGAAACTGTTATTGGCTTGGCAAAGAAACTGACAGCATTCAAAGGAAAGTTAAAACAGTGGAAAAACAAAACGAAACAAAAAAAAATAAATAAATAAATAAAGTGGCTTCTTTCCCTACATTAAACCTGCTTCTTGAAGATGAAAACACCAAGTTAGCAGAGGATAAAAATATAATAATTGAGCATCTGCAGAAATTAAGTCTTGAATTTGATCTCTGCATTTCAGAAGATATGGTCACGTACAGTTGGGTGTCCAATCTATATGATTTTAGAGTGGAAAGACTTGCCTCGACAGTTTTTGGATATTGTAGGTCTCCAGGAAGAACTCAATGAACTCTAAAGTTATGAGGCTTTACGTCACAGTTTCCAAAAACAAACTCTGTATTCCTTTTGGATAAAATTGAAAAAAGAAAAACTCATTCTAGTTAACAAAGTTACGAGAGCGTTATTTAAGTTTTCGACTATCTACTTATGTGATGTCGTCTTTTCGACACGTTCTGTCATGAAAAGTAAAATAAGAAACCGACTGCAAATATAGCATGACTTGAAATGCTGCCTTTCGAAGATAAGACCACGGTTTGAAAAGCTTTCAGTAGTGGTGCAAGTCCAAGGGTCGCACTGGACTACTGTGAGTACTGTTTTTGAAAACCCTTTTATAAAAGGGTTAAGTGATTAATTTTTTAGTTTCACTATATATATATATATATATATATATATATATATATATATATATATATATATATATATATATATATATATATATATATATATATATATATATATATATATATATATATATATATATAGTTTAATGGTAGTTAAATATTATATTACTAACTACTTTTAATTCATCATTTTAAAGTTTTTCTTGGTTCTAACTTCTAAATCTAAAAATTTCATTTGAAAGTTTCGTAAAAAATTTTATGGGATTGACAGTACTTAAATTAGGATATTTATTTTCCAATATTAGAGAAAATTAGCGTCACTTGATACTCTTTTCTTAAGTAAAACACAAATCAACAATTTTGTATCTTTATTTTTCCTTCAGTCTTACCAATTATCGACAATGGTGTCGACAGGTAATTTATCGTATCAATAAAGTTAGAATTAGTTGATTTATTTCTTTCTTTCCTCATATGGTTTTAGAGCTTCAATACCATTTGTAATGGTATTTCAATTATTGCTTTTTAACATGTTCTGACTCATATTCGACACTGATATTGCATACAAGGTCAAACTCTTCTTCCTTCACGAATATATATTTAATGTTTATTGCATCAATTGTGACATACTGTTCCAATTCATGGGTGTATTGGGAGTTGTCGTATTCGACTTTGTTTGTCGAAGCTTTATTAGTTTTAAAACTTATGATTAAAGGTAAGCATCCTCACCTATCGCGGATGCGAATCTTCTCTCACAGTTGATGTCAACGACAAAAGAGTGTTGTTATCCAATATACTGTCCAACAAGTTGTGTGCAATTGGAAGAGTAACATCAATGCCTAATGATACGCTGCTCCACACCTCTACCCTATGGTAACTGGGGTAACACTAATATTTGGTGAATACTGTTTACCATGAGCATTTGCTTATATGGCTAGAAACCTAAAAATCAAATACAGTAAACTTTCCTTTGGTCAGTCGATCTTAACACTGTTACACGTGGAACTATGTAATAATCACCCATACCTTCCCCAGTACGGTTCCACTTGTAACACCACAAAATCTAAAACAATCTCACAAACATTTTTTGCTTCAATAAACATTTTTAAATCGATACTTTTAAAGCACAAAAACACTCCCGTTCAGTCAAAAGAAGATCCTACTTTGTAGTACCTGATATATATATATATATATATATATATATATATATATATATATATATATATATATATATATATATATATATATATATATATATATATATATATATATATATATATATATATATATATATATATAGTTAAATTGTTACAATTTAAAATTAAATGATAAAAGTATCCTATTAAATATGTTATAAATATCAATGAATAGCTTCATAGGACATTCTTTTTAAAGTTTTAAAAAAAGAGTTTTTTTATTAAAGCTTTTCTTTTTAATTTATACGAAACATGAAAAGGAGAGAGTGCACGAAATAAAACAAAAAGTATTATCTCACCAATTATTCATTTTAATTCTTTTTAATATACATTTAATGTTTTAAAAAGAATCGTGTATGATTTGTTAATACGTTCTATACTTTGTCCAATTCCACTTCAAGCATAATAAATATACATTTGTACACACGATTATGTATATATATATATATATATATATATATATATATATATATATATATATATATATATATATATATATATATATATATATATATATATATATATATATATATATATATATATATATTAAGATTAATCTTGTTATTTCGTCTTGAATTCGAAGAATTTAAGGAATTTAATTCATCAACCGATCTGATATCAAGACTAATAACGAATACGAAGCCAATGTTCATTCATCTCGGGTTTTATCAAATTTAAATATTCAATATATATATATATATATATATATATATATATATATATATATATATATATATATATATATATATATATATATATATATATATATATATATATATATATATATATATATATATATATATATATATATATATATATATATATATATATATATATATATATATATATATATATATATATATATATATATATATATATATATATATATATATATATATATATATATATATATATTATAAAAATTTAGGATTTGAAATGAAAAGTTAATAAAAAACAAAGATGGTATATTTTGCAGAATTAACAGGAGATAAATTTGCTACGATCCGAACCAAGATTCCAGGTTGGTTTCTCCCAAATTTGCATAAGATTAACTTTTACTCAAAAGAGCATCTCTGTAAATGCAATATAAAAAAACAGATTTTAGTTACGAATGAGACCATGAACACAACTTCTAAACGAAATAACAATAGAAGAATAACTTACACAGACAGATCTTAAAAATAGAAAAGATTCTTCTTTTCTTGAGAAACAATTATTTTCTCACATGGGAATCAGTTGAGTGAACCAATCCCCTCTCGCATAGAAGTTATATTCACTAAATCTTCACTGCAGTAACGATACGAATAATCTAGAGAAAGAATATATAATCGACAGATTAAATAGTCAAAGTTTATATCAAACGATATGATTAAATCTTGATTGAAATGTTTAAGAACTTTTTTGACAATTAAAGTTTTTAACTTGAAATATATTCGAGATTGTTATTTAAGATAATTTTCTTAAAGACAGCAAAATTTGAAATTTCCTTGAACTAGACAATACGAAATTCAAATGAGAACTTGTCTTAATGACTTCAAAATGGGAACTGAACTTTTTAAAGAAAAATGACTTTCGATTTTACATTTAATGCTGAAATTTTAGCTATATGATTTTAACATTTTTAGCCATATGAAATTATAATTTTAATATCCTCCAGGGGGAGGGATGGCTCCAGCCCTTTTGGGTGGAGTCATTAAAAGAAAAAGTAAATGATTTATACTTACATTTTTTTTATTTATACTCACTACCCTGGAGAAATTTTATTTTTATTCAGATTCGGATTCAGAGTCTTCTTCTCTGAAGTGCACTCTTGCAGTCGCAGCTGCTTTCCGAACTGGTCTGACAGTTCCCGAAGGTGTTCCCATTGAATGACGGGATATCGAAGTGGTAGGCTGAGCAGATGTCCCAGGCATTGAGGATACAGCTGACGAAGGCATTGATCCGGTTGAAGTAGAAGATGGTTGAGATGACCCACTGTGGGTTAAAGATAGTTCCAGGGGATACAAAAGTTTGACAGGGTATAGACTGATTTGTCCTCCTGGTGTCTTCACGAAGACTGATCGAACTTTTCCATCATCTCCATACATCAATTTAGTGACGATTCCCATTTGCCAAAATGGTCTGTCTTTTACAGGACTGCGGATCAGCACTACATCGTCGACCTTAACCAGATTATCCCATCTGGTTTGATATAAATCTCGACAGGTCTCTCGAAGGCTTAAAAGATATTCCTCGTACCACCTTGTTCTAAAATCTTCAAATTTATCAGATGATTTTTTTAGGGCTTTAATCAAAGCATTTCGAGACGATGACGGAGACATCGCCATAAGATCAGAATTATCTTCTTTTCTTATTACCATACTTGTTTTGGAATGTGGTTTTAAAAAGCAATTTGGTGTGAGAGGTATCACATCATTTAGAACTCGAAGTATAAGTCAGAGGACGAGAGTTTATAGCATCAGTTATTTCTGAGAGAGTTGTTATAAAGCTGAAATATTCGACAGAAGATCTTCCAATTGTCTTCAGTAGACAGCTTTTGACGACTTTAACCATTCTCTCCCAAAGGCTAGCAGTCCATGGACTGTATAGCGGTACTCTATGATGCTTTATTTGATTTTTTCTAAGAAACTCTTTTCCATTCTCTGAAACCACAAATGACTCGAATGAATTCACGCCTTGTATAAAGGAACGTGCGTTATCACTATAAACTGCATCTGGCACTCCATAGAGATTTACAAAACGTTGAAATGATTTTACAAATGATTCAGAAGACATATCAGGAACCAAATCTAAATGAATAGCTCTTATGCTAAGACATGTATAAATTAAGATATACATTTTTTGAGATTGAGGTGAGCCTTTTACTTTCACCCACCAATGTTTGGTATAATCTATACCCACATTCTTATAAGGCCGAAAAAGTTCCACTTGAGCTTTTGAAAAATTTGTGAAGCGAGGATAATTGAATGCAAAACTGTTGTATTTTTTGCACACTATGCATTCTGATATGACTTTTCGAATAGTATTTCTAGCAGAGGTGATCCAATAACCTCTCAGACGAATGTTGGTTAGAGTGGCTTGAATGCCAAGATGTTTACAATCAAAATGGGCGTTTCGAATAAAAAGAAATGTCAAATGATGATTTTTCCCCATCAGGATTGGATTTAAAACATCAAAGTCATAATAATTAGAACGAGCCAATCTACCTTTGCTTCTAATGAGCTCTAAATCATCTAGAAATAAATTTAAATTGTTTACCAAATCTGGTGGTGGTTCATTTAACGAAGCATCCTCTTTCACTCTTCTTAAAAAGGCAAGCTCTTTCGGAAAAGATTCTTCCTGCATTCTTTTTAGGCAATATATTCGAGCTTTGGAATCACAATCAATGTTGATTCCTCTAGAAAGTGCTGAAAACTTATATAAAAGTGCACAAACTCTAAAAAGAACATTTAAATTAGAAAAATTTTCAAATTTAATAACAGGAAGATTAGTACTTACATTGACAGTCGCAAGCACTAGAGAAGAATTATTTTCGGAACTCTCCCATCCATAATCAGGCCAGTATATGGGTGCAGAATCCAGCCATTCGGGTCCATGCTGCCAAAATGACAAATTTTTTCGAAACTCGGATATATTTAATCCTCTGGTGAGTAGGTCGGCTGGGTTTTCTTCAGACCTCACGAAACGAAATTCAGGAATTAGATTATGGTCTTCTTTTAATGAAGAAACCATTTTTTTAATATCTTGTATTCTATTCTTTATGAATACACTTTTGTTTTTCCTTCCCCCACGTAGTATCCAGGCCAAAGACACTTGTGAATCCGAAAATATATTTAAAGTTTTAAACTTTGAATCTTGAAAGCATCCTAGAACTTGAGGTAAGCATTTCAATGCCAAAAAAACTGATAAAAGCTCCAAGCATGGCAGTGTTCTCCCTTTCAGAGGAGAGACTTTTCCCTTAGACCAAAGAATGCTGGGTGCTTTGGTGCTTGAAGAGATATACATTACGAAGCCATAGCATGAAGAACTTGCATCACAAAAAATGTTAAGCGACAAGTTGGAGCCCTCGGTCTCAAAACAAGATCTTTCGAAAGTAATTTCTTTTAAAGAAATTAAATCTAGACGCAACTTTTCCCATAAGGTCTTCAATTCTTCGTTGATTTCATCGTCCCAACTCATTTCCTGTTCCCACGTCTTCCTCATGAGAATACGCCCACGTATTGTAACTGGAAGAAACAGTGATAAGGGGTCGAAAACTTTAGATATTTGAGAGAGAAGTTGACGTTTCGAATTGGCCGAGTTTATTTCAAAATCACTCAATCTGATAGTGTCAGATGAGGTGTCGAAAAGATATCCCAAAACTCTTTCTTCTGAGCTTTGGTGTTTTGCTAATTTTTGGTTAGCCTCGAAAATTTCTTTTAATTCTGGATTATTTGAATTCCAACTGCATAAATCGAATCCACCTTCACACATTCTTGAAGTGGTCTGACAAAAGATTTCTTTTAAATTATCAATAGAAGAGTTGGAATATATAAAATTATCCATATATAAATTATTTTCCAATAAGTAAGAACAGAGATCTGGGGGATACTGTTTTGCATGGTGCTTTATAACAGCTCCCAATATATAAGGACTTACTGATAGCCCGAAAATGATTGAGGTGTAACGATAGGTATGAAGCACACCACCTTCTTCCCAGAAGAAGCAGAATCGATTACGATCTTCATCTGTTTTAAGACGAATCTGCAAAAAGGCTTTCGAAATGTCTGCTAGTACGACATATTTGTTTGTACGAAATTGAAGCAATAATCGAAATAAAGATGCCATCAGATCTACGCCAGGATAACAAGCCTGGTTTAAAGATGGACTATTCCCGATGCGAAGGCTGCAATTAAAGACAGGACGAATTTTCGTTGTGACTTGTTCTGCAGTCTTAATAACAGGCCTATGAGGGATCCAAATGTATCTATGAAAATCTTTTGGAGACACATGGACGGGCTCGATGATGCCATCAGCCAGGTATTGACGAAATATGTCTCCATATGCCGAAATGAGACCTTGGTTATGAAGTTTTTGTGTTACACGATGAAGAGCAGCTAATGCTACCTGATGATTTGAAGGCACAGCTTTCAATATTTCTTCATACCATGGGATCTCAACATGATACTTACCTTCCTTATATTCAATACTCTCATGGAATCTACTTTCGAAGATGGTATCGATGGAACCTTGGTCAGCTTCTTCTTCATTTATTCCAATGGATTCCAATTTATAGATGTTCTCTATGCCGACATCAAGTTCCAAGTCTGAGTGAGTATGAATCAATGGGTCGAAATAGGAAGGAGACGGATCCACTATGAGATTAACGATGTTTTCGGGAATTTTTTTGACAGATTTGAGAAGAGATGGAGACAACAAGCTGGAATCTTTTGGTTGTCAGGAGGTCCTCTTTCTTTGAGGACTATTCGAATTTTCTTCTCCAAATATGACTTCAATTTGAGAAGGAGTTAAAAATTTACGAACTGGTCCAAATGGAACGAAACCATGGCAAGAATCAAAAGCACTCCCTCTTAAACAATTGACTACTTTAAAATGCTTCATGAGATATAGAGCGTCTATTCCCAGAATACATTCTACATTGTTGACAATGTCACCATGACGGCCTCCTTGATAGAATCGATCGGCTATCTTAAAATTATTTCTTCTTATGTTGTATTCGGCTCCCATCAATCCCTTGACTTCAAAACCGACTTCAAGATTGGGATCCACAAGAGCAGGAATTTTGGTATATGACCCACAACATAAATTCAAGTAGGATAATTCTATCAAGGCCGTATGTGACATTGAAAATGTGAATGTATTCTGGGAATAGACGCTCTATATCTCAAGCTTTAAAGTAATGTTAGAGGAGTTTGATTCTGCCAGGTTTGTTCCATTGGACCAGTTCGTAAATTTTTAACTCCTTCTCAAATTAATCATATTTGGAGAAGAAAATTCGAATAATCCTCAAAGAAAGAGGACTTCCTGACAACCAAAAGATTCCAGCTTGTTGTCTCCATCTCTTCTCAAATCTGTCAAAAAAATTCCCGAAAACATCGTTAATCTCATAGTGGATCCATCTCCTTCCTATTTCGACCCATTGATTCATACTCACTCAGACTTGGAACTTGATGTCGGCATAGAGAACATCTATAAATTGGAATCCATTGGAATAAATGAAGAAGCTGACCAAGGTTCCATCGATACCATCTTCGAACGTAGATTCCATGAGAGTATAGAATATAAGGAAGGTAAGTATCATGTTGAGATCCCATGGTATGAAGAAATATTGAAAGCTGTGCCTTCAAATCATCAGGTAGCATTAGCTGCTCTTCATCGTGTGACACAAAAACTTCATAACCAAGGTCTCATTTCGGCATATGGAGACATATTTCGTCAGTACCTGGCTGATGGCATCATCGAGCCCGTCCATGTGTCTCCAAAAGATTTTCATAGATACATTTGGATCCCTCATAGGCCTGTTATTAAGACTGCAGAACAAGTCACAACGAAAATTCGTCCTGTCTTTAATTGCAGCCTTCGCATCGGGAATAGTCCATCTTTAAACCAGGCTTGTTATCCTGGCGTAGATCTGATGGCATCTTTATTTCGATTATTGCTTCAATTTCGGACAAACAAATATGTCGTACTAGCAGACATTTCGAAAGCCTTTTTGCAGATTCGTCTTAAAAAGATGAAGATCGTAATCGATTCTGCTTCTTCTGGGAAGAAGAAGGTGTGCTTCATACCTATCGTTACACCTCAATCATTTTCGGGCTATCAGTAAGTCCTTATATATTGGGAGCTGTTATAAAGCACCATGCAAAACAGTATCCCCCAGATCTCTGTTCTTACTTATTGGAAAATAATTTATATATGGATAATTTTATATATTCCAACTCTTCTATTGATAATTTAAAAGAAATCTTTTGTCAGACCACTTCAAGAATGTGTGAAGGTGGATTCGATTTATGCAGTTGGAATTCAAATAATCCCGAATTAAAAGAAATTTTCGAGGCTAACCAAAAATTAGCAAAACACCAAAGCTCAGAAGAAAGAGTTTTGGGATATCTTTTCGACACCTCATCTGACACTATCAGATTGAGTGATTTTGAAATAAACTCGGCCAATTCGAAACGTCAACTTCTCTCTCAAATATCTAAAGTTTTCGACCCCTTATCACTGTTTCTTCCAGTTACAATACGTGGGCGTATTCTCATGAGGAAGACGTGGGAACAGGAAATGAGTTGGGACGATGAAATCAACGAAGAATTGAAGACCTTATGGGAAAAGTTGCGTCTAGATTTAATTTCTTTAAAAGAAATTACTTTCGAAAGATCTTGTTTTGAGACCGAGGGCTCCAACTTGTCGCTTAACATTTTTTGTGATGCAAGTTCTTCATGCTATGGCTTCGTAATGTATATCTCTTCAAGCACCAAAGCACCCAGCATTCTTTGGTCTAAGGGAAAAGTCTCTCCTCTGAAAGGGAGAACACTGCCATGCTTGGAGCTTTTATCAGTTTTTTTGGCATTGAAATGCTTACCTCAAGTTCTAGGATGCTTTCAAGATTCAAAGTTTAAAACTTTAAATATATTTTCGGATTCACAAGTGTCTTTGGCCTGGATACTACGTGGGGGAAGAAAAAACAAAAGTGTATTCATAAAGAATAGAATACAAGATATTAAAAAAATGGTTTCTTCATTAAAAGAAGACCATAATCTAATTCCTGAATTTCGTTTCGTGAGGTCTGAAGAAAACCCAGCCGACCTACTCACCAGAGGATTAAATATATCTGAGTTTCGAAAAAATTTATCATTTTGGCAAGCATGGACCTGAATGGCTGGATTCTGCACCCATATACTGGCCTGATTATGGATGGGAGAGTTCCGAAAATAATTCTTCTCTAGTGCTTGCGACTGTCAATGTAAGTACTAATCTTCCTGTTATTAAATTTGAAAAATTTTCTAATTTAAATGTTCTTTTTAGAGTTTGTGCTCTTTTATATAAGTTTTCAGCACTTTCTAGAGGAATCAACATTGATTGTGATTCCAAAGCTCGAATATATTGCCTAAAAAGAATGCAGGAAGAATCTTTTCCGAAAGAGCTTGCCTTTTTAAGAAGAGTGAAAGAGGATGCTTCGTTAAATGAACCACCACCAGATTTGGTAAACAATTTAAATTTATTTCTAGATGATTTAGAGCTCATTAGAAGCAAAGGTAGATTGGCTCGTTCTAATTATTATGACTTTGATGTTTTAAATCCAATCCTGATGGGGAAAAATCATCATTTGACATTTCTTTTTATTCGAAACGCCCATTTTGATTGTAAACATCTTGGCATTCAAGCCACTCTAACCAACATTCGTCTGAGAGGTTATTGGATCACCTCTGCTAGAAATACTATTCGAAAAGTCATATCAGAATGCATAGTGTGCAAAAAGTACAACAGTTTTGCATTCAATTATCCTCGCTTCACAAATTTTTCAAAAGCTCAAGTGGAACTTTTTCGGCCTTATAAGAATGTGGGTATAGATTATACCAAACATTGGTGGGTGAAAGTAAAAGGACCACCTCAATCTCAAAAAATATATATCTAATTTATACATGTCTTAGCATAAGAGCTATTCATTTAGATCTGGTTCCTGATATGTCTTCTGAATCATTTGTAAAATCATTTCAACGTTTTGTAAATCTCTATGGAGTGCCAGATGCAGTTTATAGTGATAACGCACGTTCCTTTATACAAGGAGTGAATTCATTCGAGTCATTTGTGGTTTCAGAGAATGGAAAAGAGTTTCTCAGAAAAAATCAAATAAAGCATCATAGAGTACCACTTTACAGTCCATGGACTGCTAGCCTTTGGGAGAGAATGGTTAAAGTCGTCAAAAGCTGTCTACTGAAGACAATTGGAAGATCTTCTGTCGAATATTTCAGCTTTATAACAACTCTCTCAGAAATAACTGATGCTATAAACTCTCGTCCTCTGACTTATACTTCAAGTTCTAATGATGTGATACCTCTCACACCAAATTGCTTTTTAAAACCACATTCCAGAACAAGTATGGTAATAAGAAAAGAAGATAATTCTGATCTTATGGCGATGTCTCCGTCATCGTCTCGAAATGCTTTGATTAAAGCCCTAAAAAAATCATCTGATAAATTTGAAGATTTTAGAACAAGGTGGTACGAGGAATATCTATTAAGCCTTCGAGAGACCTGTCGAGATTTATATCAAACCAGATGGGATAATCTGGTTAAGGTCGACGATGTAGTGCTGATCCGCAGTCCTGTAAAAGACAGACCATTTTGGCAAATGGGAATCGTCACTAAATTGATGTATGGAGATGATGGAAAAGTTCGATCAGTCTTCGTGAAGACACCAGGAGGACAAATCAGTCTGTATCCTGTCAAACTTTTGTATCCCCTGGAACTATCTTTAACCCACAGTGGGTCATCTCAACCATCTTCTACTTCAACCGGATCAATGCCTTCGTCAGCTGTATCCTCAATGCCTGGGACATCTGCTCAGCCTACCACTTCAATATCCCGTCATTCAATGGGAACACCTTCGGGAACTGTCAGACCAGTTCGGAAAGCAGCTGTGACTGCAAGAGTGCACTTCAGAGAAGAAGACTCTGACTCCGAATCTGAATAAAAGTAAAATTTCTCCAGGGTAGTGAGTATTCTTAAAAAAATGTAAGTATAAATCATTTACTTTTTCTTTTAATGACTCCACCCAAAAGGGCTGGAGCCATCCCTCCCCCTGGAGGATATAAAAATTATAATATTCATATGGCTAAAAATGTTAAAATCATATAGCTAAAATTTCAGCACTAAATGTAAAATTGAAAGTTCATTATTCTTTAAAAGTTCAGTTCCCATTTTGAAGTCGTAATGACAAGTTCTCATTTTGAATCCGCAAAGGAAATTTCAAATTTTGCTGTCTTTAAGAAAATTATCTTAAATAACAATTCTCGAATATATTTCAAGTTAAAAACTTTAATTGTCAAAAAAGTTCTTAAACATTTCATTCAAGATTTAATCATATCGTTTGATATAAACTTTGACTATTTAATCTGTTCGATTATATATTCTTTCACTAGATTATTCGTATCGTTACTGCAGTGAAGAGTTTATGAATAAAACTTCTAGACGAGAGGGACTGGTTCACTCTACTGGTTCCCATGTGAGGAAAATAAATATTTCTCAAGAAAAGAAGAATCTTTTCTATTATTAAGATCTGCATGTGTAAGTTATTCTTCTATTGTGTTATTTCGTTTAGAAGTTGTTCATAATCTCATTCTTAACTAAGATCTGTTTTTTTATATCGCATTTACAGAGATGCTCTTTTGAATAAAAGTTAATCTTATGCAAATTTGGGAGAAACCAACCTTGACTCTTGGTTCGGATCGTATCAAATTTATCTCCTATTAATTCTGCAAAATATACCATCTTTGTTTTTATTAACTTTTTCATTCAAATATCCATATTATATATAATATATATAGTATATATATATATATATATATATATATATATATATATATATATATATATATATATATATATATATATATATATATATATATATATATAATATATATATATATATATATATATATATATATATATATATATATATATATATATATATATATATATATATATATATATATATATATATATATATATATATATATATATATATATATATATATATATATAATATATATATATATATATATATTTATAATTTGATAAAACCCGAGATGAATGAACATTGGCTTCGTATTCGTTATTAGTCTTGATATCAGATCGGTTGATGAATTAAATTCCTTAAATTCTTCGAATTCAAGACGAAAATAACAAGATTATATCATAGTATATATATATATATATATATATATATATATATATATATATATATATATATATATATATATATATATATATATATATATATATATATATATATATATATATATATATATATATATATATATATATATATACATAATCGTTGTACAATGTATATTTATTATGCTTGAAGTGGAATTGGACAAAGTATAGAACGTATTAACAAATCATACACGATTCTTTTTAAAACATTAAATGTATATTAAAAAGAATTAAAATGAATAATTGGTGAGATAATACTTTTTGTTTTATTTCGTGCACTCTCTCCTTTTCATGTTTCGTATAAATTAAAAAGAAAAGCTTTAATAAAAAAACTCTTTTTTTAAAACTTTAAAAAGAATGTCCTATGAAGCTATTCATTGATATTTATAACATATTTAATAGGATACTTTTATCATTTAATTTTTTAAATTGTAACAATTTCAACTTATATATATATATATATATATATATATATATATATATATATATATATATATATATATATATATATATATATATATATATATATATATATATATATATATATATATATATTATATATATATCAGGTACTACAAAGTAGGATCTTCTTTTGACTGAACGGGAGTGTTTTTGTGCTTTAAAAGTATCGATTTAAAAATGTTTATTGAAGCAAAAAATGTTTGTGAGATTGTTTTAGATTTTGTGGTGTTACAAGTGGAACCGTACTGGGGAAGGTATGGGTGATTATTACATAGTTCCACGTGTAACAGTGTTAAGATCGACTGACCAAAGGAAAGTTTACTGTATTTGATTTTTAGGTTTCTAGCCATATAAGCAAATGCTCATGGTAAACAGTATTCACCAAATATTAGTGTTACCCCAGTTACCATAGGGTAGAGGTGTGGAGCAGCGTATCATTAGGCATTGATGTTACTCTTCCAATTGCACACAACTTGTTGGACAGTATATTGGATAACAACACTCTTTTGTCGTTGACATCAACTGTGAGAGAAGATTCGCATCCGCGATAGGTGAGGATGCTTACCTTTAATCATAAGTTTTAAAACTAATAAAGCTTCGACAAACAAAGTCGAATACGACAACTCCCAATACACCCATGAATTGGAACAGTATGTCACAATTGATGCAATAAACATTAAATATATATTCGTGAAGGAAGAAGAGTTTGACCTTGTATGCAATATCAGTGTCGAATATGAGTCAGAACATGTTAAAAAGCAATAATTGAAATACCATTACAAATGGTATTGAAGCTCTAAAACCATATGAGGAAAGAAAGAAATAAATCAACTAATTCTAACTTTATTGATACGATAAATTACCTGTCGACACCATTGTCGATAATTGGTAAGACTGAAGGAAAAATAAAGATACAAAATTGTTGATTTGTGTTTTACTTAAGAAAAGAGTATCAAGTGACGCTAATTTTCTCTAATATTGGAAAATAAATATCCTAATTTAAGTACTGTCAATCCCATAAAATTTTTTACGAAACTTTCAAATGAAATTTTTAGATTTAGAAGTTAGAACCAAGAAAAACTTTAAAATGATGAATTAAAAGTAGTTAGTAATATAATATTTAACTACCATTAAACTATATATATATATATATATATATATATATATATATATATATATATATATATATATATATATATATATATATATATATATATATATATATATATATATATATATATATATAAGTGAAACTAAAAAATTAATCACTTAACCCTTTTATAAAAGGGTTTTCAAAAACAGTACTCACAGTAGTCCAGTGCGACCCTTGGACTTGCACCACTACTGAAAGCTTTTCAAACCGTGGTCTTATCTTCGAAAGGCAGCATTTCAAGTCATGCTATATTTGCAGTCGGTTTCTTATTTTACTTTTCATGACAGAACGTGTCGAAAAGACGACATCACATAAGTAGATAGTCGAAAACTTAAATAACGCTCTCGTAACTTTGTTAACTAGAATGAGTTTTTCTTTTTTCAATTTTATCCAAAAGGAATACAGAGTTTGTTTTTGGAAACTGTGACGTAAAGCCTCATAACTTTAGAGTTCATTGAGTTCTTCCTGGAGACCTACAATATCCAAAAACTGTCGAGGCAAGTCTTTCCACTCTAAAATCATATAGATTGGACACCCAACTGTACGTGACCATATCTTCTGAAATGCAGAGATCAAATTCAAGACTTAATTTCTGCAGATGCTCAATTATTATATTTTTATCCTCTGCTAACTTGGTGTTTTCATCTTCAAGAAGCAGGTTTAATGTAGGGAAAGAAGCCACTTTATTTATTTATTTATTTTTTTGTTTCGTTTTGTTTTTCCACTGTTTTAACTTTCCTTTGAATGCTGTCAGTTTCTTTGCCAAGCCAATAACAGTTTCATCACGGATCTGCTTTGAGATATTTAACTCATTAAGTTTAGCAAACATATCTGAAAGATAGGCTGTTTTCAATATCCACTTTTTGTTAGACAAGAATATTTCAATCTATTTGTGAAGGGCTACAACTCTTTGAAGAACATTTCCTCGAGACAGCCATTGAGCCTCATAATGATACAAGTGGATGTGCTCAGAGCCCATTTCTAGGTACATCTGACTAAATATTCTGTTGTTAGGTGACGTTTCTTTTTATGAAATTTACCGCTTCAACAAGCTCTTTCATAACGATATTCAAATCATCTGACAACCTCTTTGAAGCAAGATTTTCTCTGACGAAATCAATGAAACACCTTTACCTGTAATTAACTCCTTTTACTCTGGCACAGAATCCTTGGCGTACCCCAAGCATCAATCTCAAGATAAACTTTCTTTTTTGAAAATCTTCAATTTTCCCTGCCACAATCTTGAATGTTCACATGGTGTAAACAAACATGGAGGAGTTAGGCCAACGCCTTCTTTTAGAATAAATACTTTTTGTAATTATTCTTACTCAGATAGATTTGTCTGCAAATTTTTACTGATAATTATTTTAGCACTTTCTGACCATTAATTTGTTTCAAATGAAACAAAGTAATTATTTTTAATTATTCGGAATTTCGTTTGTTTCAATGTTTTTAATCATGGCTGCCGTCAAAATCTTTTTAAAATCTTCGTTTGACTCATACGTTATCTTGTATTCCTATACATATGACATATATTGTATTAATTAAATTAACCGATTGCTTTAATTAATTAAAAGACTAATTAAATTACATTTTAAAATATATTTAACTTTTTTTATTTGATCCAGCTATATGACAATTGCTACAGCGAAGTGTCTCACGAAAATCAAAGAATCTGCTAAATATTTTCGCTGTCGCTGGCTTAAGCGTGACGTCACGCTTGATTTCGTAACCCACTCGAAGACTCCCATGATACTACTTGATTTCACACTTTAGGGAGTCAACAGTTAGAAAGTTTTAGGTTTTCAATTTTCTACAAGCTTTGCCAAAATAAAGTATTAACATTACTACATTAAAATAAAAAATTTAAAAAATAATAAAATGGAAATCTATATATATATATATATATATATATTATATATATATATATATATATATATATATATATATATATATATATATATATATATATATATATATATATATTTATATATAATAAAAAAAAAAAAAAAAAAAAAAAAAAAAAAAAAAAATTTTTGAATTAAAAAAAGTGAACACTTTAATAGTTTAATTTATCATTTGTGGGAAGCTATGGCGACCTATCTCGAAGAACCGGCGACCCATTGGATAACTCCTGCATATATATATATATATATATATATATATATATATATATATATTATATATATATAATATATATATATATATATATAAATATATATATATATATATATAAAACAAAATTGAATTGACAAATGTGTTAAATATTTTTAATTAAATTTGAATATTTTTATCTTCTTTTATTTGCAAAAAGATTTTAATATTTTACTCGTTAACGTTTTGTGTTTTAGTCGCATTCATTTAAGCTTGATTTACACAGTTGTTTAATAGTGATATATATATATAATATATATAATATATATATATATATATATATATATATATATATATATATATATATATATATATATATATATATATATATATATATATATATATATATATATACATTTTTTTTTTTTTTTATATATATATATTATATATATATATATATATATATATATATATATATATATATATATATATAATATATATATATATATATATACTGGAAGAGAGAGGGAGAAAGTATGAGTGATAAAGAGTGGAAGAGAATCGAGAGTTAGAGAGGAGAGAGGGAAAGAGAGTGAGTTTGCATTATATATATATATATATATATATATATATATATATATATATATATATATATATATATATATATATATATATATATATATATATATAGAGAGAGAGAGAGAGAGAGAGAGAGAGAGAGAGAGAGAGAGAGAGAGAGAGAGA
>SEYY01000910.1:43241-45741 GCA_009176605.1 Armadillidium nasatum
CGGTCAGATTCTCCTGAAAAAGTTTTACACTTTAAAGCAGGTATTTTGACCTCTTGCTTGACGGCTAATCCTCTCAATATGGATTTTACCTCCGACTGGTTCTCTAAGTTCTCATGTAGATTTGAGCCGGAGGCTGACGAATGGCGAGATGATTTTTCCATTAGATGAATGAAACTTGCTCATAACTTTCTGCTGTTGTAGATGATAGTGAGACGCACTCACTATCTCCTCATTGAGCAAGATGGTATCATACTTGAGAAGACCAGAGGAACATATTAATGCCTCTATTTCTCCATCATATTGGCGCACCTCTAGAAGCCTTGACGACACTTCTTCCAACATAGAAGATATGAGAGGTGGATTACTTCCGTCTGTTTGCATAATTTCCAATAGTTGTTTGAAAAGGAGAGTAACTTTCCTTTTTGATACTCCTCTCATTATCTTGAGAGGGGATAACTTCTCCTTTTACTTCTTCAATTTTTTTCTTCATTTCCTCAGGTTGGAGGGTCTGTTCTGCTATCTCTGTGTCACTTGAGATAGAAGTTTCCATTTCTTGAAGAAGTGAGGATACTGACGTAATATCTTCTGTATTCATTTTCAATTCTTGTATGCTCAATAGAGCTTCTTTTTTTTTTTTTTTTTTCAAATGCTCAAAAGAGCTTTTTTTGTAAATTTCTTCAAAAGACGAAACTATAGGGATTCTTCTTTTGAAAAGTAGGAGCCTTATTTGTGAATAGGTTTAAAAGAATAGAAACACAAAAAAATCCGATAAAATCGGACTAGAATTGTCTAAATTGGAACAAAAACAAAAAATGCACACACACACCTTATATATATATATATATATATTTTCAAATTTGAGAAAAATGTAAATTTTTGACTTGATGTATGTGTCTTTTCGTGTGTTTAGACGATATTCAAAGGCTATATTGCGAAAAAACTGATAACTTGACTGTTATATCAGTTCAAAGTTAGAATCTACTAGTTTAAATTTTAAATTTAGAAAATACGGCAATATTAAGCCGAAATCACTTAGATGTTTGGTATTTTACAAAACACCTTTAATTCGAAATAGATATTCTTATTAAATTTGATGTAAATTGCATGTATGGCACACACACAATTTTTAAACAATATATATACAGAAATGAAAAATTACGAAAGCACAATTTTGACTAAAACCAATCAAACTGTGTTCCAATATTTACAATATTGTTAGAAAATGCACTGTATATATTTTTACGAACGAAAGATGGGAATATTTTATCAAATTGAACCTAATCAAAATCGAAAGATTATAACTAGAAACAAGAAAAGTTTAGGTTTTTAAATTGAAGGCAAAAGCTCTTCTAATAAATTATAAAAATATATCAAATAAGAAAGAGGTCTGTATATTTTAATATTCAACCTAATATCAAATACTCGAAAGAGTTCTGTAAGGTTTAACATAAGTTACCTTTAACCTTAAGCCCTCGAAAGAGGTCTGTTTATTCAACACTCTAATATCAAATACTCGAAAGAGTTCTGTAAGGTCTAACCTTAAGCCCTCGAAAGAGGTCTGTTTATTCAACACTTTAATAAAAAATACTCGAAAGAGTTCTGTAAGGTCTAACCTTAAGTCCTCGAAAGAGGTCTGTATATTCAACACTCTAATAAAATTAGGTTTTTAACAAAAAGCTGCCGATATTTAGTATATCCAATCAAAGAAATTATAATTGTTTCTCAATTATATAAAAATTTAGGATTTGAAATGAAAAGTTAATAAAAAACAAAGATGGTATATTTTGCAGAATTAACAGGAGATAAATTTGCTACGATCCGAACCAAGATTCCAGGTTGGTTTCTCCCAAATTTGCATAAGATTAACTTTTACTCAAAAGAGCATCTCTGTAAATGCAATATAAAAAAACAGATTTTAGTTACGAATGAGACCATATGAACAACTTCTAAACGAAATAACAATAGAAGAATAACTTACACAGACAGATCTTAAAAATAGAAAAGATTCTTCTTTTCTTGAGAAACAATTATTTTCTCACATGGGAATCAGTTGAGTGAACCAATCCCCTCTCGCATAGAAGTTATATTCACTAAATCTTCACTGCAGTAACGATACGAATAATCTAGAGAAAGAATATATAATCGACAGATTAAATAGTCAAAGTTTATATCAAACGATATGATTAAATCTTGAATTGAAATGTTTAAGAACTTTTTTGACAATTAAAGTTTTTAACTTGAAATATATTCGAGATTGTTATTTAAGATAATTTTCTTAAAGACAGCAAAATTTGAAATTTCCTTGAACTAGACAATACGAAATTCAAAATGAGAACTTGTCATTAATGACTTCAAAATGAGAACTGAACTTTTTAAAGAAAAATGACTTTCGATTTTACATTTAATGCTGAAATTTTAGCTATATGATTTTAACATTTTTAGCCATATGAAATTATAATTTTTAATAATATATAATATATATATATATATATATATATAT
>SEYY01000910.1:58241-68241 GCA_009176605.1 Armadillidium nasatum
AATTGAAATGCTAACCAGTGTTTATTTGATCGATTAAAATTTCTGAATCCGTTTTAAGAGATTTTCACACCAGATTAATTGATTGAAGAAAAAAAATAATAATAAAAAAGGAAAATAAATAAATAATTACTCTCAGTAATAAAATATTAAGAGAAATAATAAAAGCTCTATATGAATTATATAAAATGACGATTACAATCAAATACTGTCACAATAACAATGGATTTTCAAACCTAAAATAAAATAATGATGGAACATCTTCACAAATTACACCAACATTAATCAGTTAGGGAGTAAAAAAGTAATAAAAATTCAACCTAACTTTAAATAAAAAATATCTAAATGCTACCATATTTTCCCACAGATTTTTTTTTTTTTTAAAAATAATAAAATTTATTGCAGACAACCGAATTTTTCTAACCTAAAAGATGAAAGTTCATGCAAAGACGAAAACAAAAGAAGAAAGCTAAAATAAATAAGCTGTAACAGTAGTTAATAAAAAAAATCAAATTAAAGGACGAGTACCACACTAGTAATGTAACGTCGTAATTGCTTAATAACTGTCAAACACAAAGTCCAGTTTGGTCATCGTTATATACAATGGGCTTAAAATTCACAGCTACAAAATACAATGATCCTCTTTCAGGAGGTACGACGTATTTACCTTTGAAATTCATTGGATGAGAAGTGAAAGGTTAATGTTACATTTTTCATGCTTTTTCATCTCGCAACAAAACTCTTTTTATTAGTAATGCTAATTAATTTATTTATTTATTTATTAGTAATGCTAATTAATAAATTTATTTTGGACCTATTAACAACAAGTTTTATTTCATATTCTAATACTACAATAATAATAATAATAATAATAATAATAATAATAACCCGTGCGGATTTGAAGGCTTTATGGGTCATTCTCAGTCGGCGCATTTACATGCGTATTCGGTCATAAATAATAACAATATATTTTTATTTCTATAACGAATGCGATATAGTTATATTAATTTATTATCAAGTCCCAAAGCCACTCTGGGAGGACACTCTAATAATATAATATAATATATATATATATATATATATATATATATATATATATATATATATATATATATATATATATATATATATATATATATATATATATATATATATATATATATATATATATATATATAAACTGAAGGTAAAAAAATTTGTAAAAAACAAAAATATTAAATTTTAATGATCGTAAAATGTCTTATATTTTTAATTTAAAAAAAAAAATAAAGTATTAGGCTCTTTAATCTAAATACACGACTAAAGCTCAGAGAAACAGTGTTCATTCACTGCAAAAAATTGTCCTAACGAATCGTTAGGACAAGTGGCAAAAATGTCACAGCGAATTTTTGTTTTCTTATTAGAAAATAAATCGGTGAAGCGACTTTCTTATGCTTAACGTGTCTTTTCTCTATTGAAAATTTTATTGCGACATTTTTTGCAACTTGTCCCAACGATTCGTTAGGACAATTTTTGAAGTGTTGTAAAGGAGACTGTATTAATGAAATAATTCAACGAACAAAATAATACAGTAAAAATATTTGAACAATATTTCCTATTAGAAACAAATTAAAAAAAAAAAAAATTTTAATAATGAATATAAATTTTAAAATTTAACAATTTATAGATTTGTACCTATAATTTATCCAATGAATATTATATTCATAAAATATGAGAATGAAATGGGGAAAAAATTTCAGTTGTAAGAAACTAAAAAAAAAATTTTTTTTTTAAAGTTTATAAAATGTTTAATTATTTTCGAACAAAGAAACTTCATTAATATGTAATAATAATTCCAGGTTTTAGTCTTTGGACAAATTCTACTAAGACAAAAAAAAATTTTTTTTTTTATTTACTTTCTTTATTTTAAAAAAAAAACATATATATATATATATATATATATATATATATATATATATATATATATATATATATATATATATATATATATATATATATATATATATATATATTTAAAGTTTTATTTAGTTTTCAAAACATCTGAAAAAAGAAAAAAACAAAAACAAAAAAAAAAACTTTTTTAAAAGAAACTTTTTGTTTTTCTCATTTATAAGGGTCATGAGGTATCTGAAAAATGACTTTAAAAATATATAAAAAATAGAAAAATATACGACAAAGTTTTTCAATTTCCATATTTTCAATTTCAAATATATCTATTATAGCCTATCTTTTAATTTCAACTTCTTCTGAAAAATAGGTTCAGTTCACTTTCCAAAAAAAAGTAAGCGAAGCAATATTATTATTATTATTATTATTATTATTATTATTATTATTATTATTAGTAGTAGTAGTAGTAGTAGTAGTAGTAGTAGTAGCATACATGGCGACTTCGACTGGGAAAAGAGCGTAACGGTCTTTTCTGCAATTGCGTGTAATAAATGTTGCATTCTCGGGGACCTTCCTGACCTTTCATTGTCGGTTCACGGGCCCCTGCCCCTCGATTCGAACCGATTTCTGTCTGATTGAACGGCGATAAAAAAAAAGGGACATGAATGAGGGTGAGGTGAACGTAGCAATTCTGCAAACTAAGGTAACTTCCTGATACCGATTATGAGGGGGTTTTCAGGCCCATTCAGGGGCCCCTTCCCCGACCTGAGGTCAATTTCGAAGGGCTGAACCCCCCCCAAAAAGGTGTCAGGAAAAAGCGTGAGGTTAATTTGAGCGGAGCGATTTTCAAATTATAAATTAAAATTCCGTTAAGCTTTTTACCAATAGAAGTCGCCATGTATACTATTATTATTTTTTATAATTATCATTATTATTTTAATTATTATTATAATTCTTATTCTTATTATTATTATTATTATTATTATTATTATTATTATTATTATTATTATTATTATTATTCAAAAATTACCAAATAACTTTTTTTTTATCTGTGGTCACAGGGAATAAGTTGATAAGTATAAAATCGCAATTTTTTCATTGCAGCACTTTTTTACCTTTAAACTATTCCTCTAAATCCCGTTTTTGGAAAAAATAAATTTGGTTGACATCAATGTGACTCAAATGAGTTTCTAAATTTAATGGTTTGAAGAATAATTAATTTGCTGAAACCCTTTTACGATTTTCCTGTAGCTACCTGCTTTTTCACAAGAACATACCTAATTATTCACCATACTTACCTAATTATGGTATGGTATTTAATCACACTTACCTAATTATTCACAATACTTTTTATAATACTGAAAGTATTTAGTTCGTTATTTTTGGAGGGATAATTTTTTCCTATTAGAATTTTATGCTAACTTAAATGATAGTTAGATATTAGAGAAATGTAACCTACAAAAAAAAAATTAATAATTCGACTTGTCACGTTGTTCTGTGATTGATGTCTCTCTGAAGTATAGCAAGTTGATTTAACCGAGAACACGCACTATTTACGAGATACCAAGAAACCCACATCATTATAACTTCAAAAGTATTAAGAGCTTAGAGTTAGAGACTTCTTCACAGTGGGCAGAGAGCTTGGTAGATGATTACAGTGCACTTAAAGTCATCATTTTGCCTTATATATATATATATATATATATATATATATATATATATATATATATATATATATATATATATATATATATATATATATATATATATATATATATATATATATATATATATATACACTGATATCATAAAATTTACTAATAAGGGTAATAGCACTAATTAATGAATTTAAGAATTACAGACTTTTCAGAACGCTTTCATTAAGCTCAATTAAAAAAAAAATTAAATAAAAAAAATAAATAAAAAAAAAAACCATCAAAGACTGCAAAAAAAATAAAAAGAAAGAAAGAAAGAAAAAAAAACCATCAAAGACTGCAAAAAAAAATAAAAAGAAAGAAAGAAAGAAAAAAAAAAACTTCGTATGATATTAGTTAACCACCTTCCCCCCCCCCTCCTTCTCAATTAGAGACCTAATTCACAAAGTCAGCCAAAGTTGGTTACCAAGCTGACAACAGTTCATACTGAAAAAAACAAAAAAAAAAAAACATTATTTTTCCTTACTTTTTTAACATGACCTCTCTCCTCTTCCCCTCCCCACTCCCCCTTTCAAATAATATAAAAAAAAAAAAGTTCCAGAAAATGACACCGTAAGAGAGGACTTGGTTACTTCGTTATGTATTTGCTTCCTTATTTATTCCTCTTCCCTCGTTTTTCCTTCTTATTTTCTTTACTCTTTCTATCCCTTCTTTTGCCCTTCACTGTTATTATTATTATTTCATCCACTTAGCTTGTCATAAAACGAAGTAAATACAATATTATGAAGCTCGGCTTTCCCTACTGAGATATCAACACTCATTTACAAACTCATATATATATATATATATATATATATATATATATATATATATATATATATATATATATATATATATATATATATATATATATATATATATATATATATATATATATATATATATATATATATATATATATATATTATATATATATATATATATATATATATATATATATATATATATATATATATATATATATATATATATATATATATATATATATATATATATATATATATATATATATATATATATATATTAATATATATATATATATATTAAGTTCAATAATAAAGTATTAAATACCTACATACTAGGGTTGGCCGACGCACCGGGTGCGGTGCGGTGCGGTGCGTGGTGCGGTCATTTTGGTGCGGTGCGGTGCGGTGCGCAACGCATTTTCAGCAACCTGGTGCGGTGCGGTGCGGTGCGAAAGAAAAATTAAAAGTGCGGTGCGGTGCGGTGCGCAAAGGAAAATCAACGGTGCGGTGCGGTGCGGTGCGTGGTGCGGCCTCTGGTGCGCACCGCACCGAAGTTGATGTATCCTGCGATAATCATCTGTTTGTCAGATTTTATTATTATTATTATTATATATATATATATATATATATATATATATATATATATATATATATATATATATATTATATATATATATATATATATATATATATATATAATTGAAATTGTTCATATTTTCAAGGTATCATGACAGAAGAGTTAAAGTTAATATCTTTATTCCACCTTCCTCATTTCCTCTCGAAATTTCCCCGATAGAAAAATGAAATAGATTGTAAAAAGACGTGTCTCACCATCCTGTTTCATTGAAGGAGGTATGCGATAGTAGAGTTCAATAGAGCAGTGCTGTTGTAATGAGCGATAGAATGGAAAGTAACAGAACTTTGACGTGCGCAAAGAGATTGAAGAGAATTAGTGTGAAAGAACTGAAAAGACTTAGATTCTATCTTTTCAAGAGCAACATGAGTGGGACTATCCCAGATGTGTGAAACGTACTCCATACAGTGAAAACAAGACACCTGTGAAAAGTAAACAAATTTCAAAGGAGCTCCAGAATATTAAACATCATAGAAGATTGTTTTCATAGAGAAGTATTGTAATCCTTTTAAAGAAAGATTACGAGAAAAAGAAATAGCGAGAATATTTAAGGACAGACGAAAGTTTGAGTGGCGATGTCAGAATTGCATTGAATGGTCTATCGAGTAGAAAGATGGAAGATCAGAGTGTTGGTGATGGAAAATTCCCATGTTTTCCCCCCCCTCTGAGAGAAAGACCAGAAGATGACTACTACAGGGTCACTCTCCTAGCATTAATTAATTGTTGTTGAGTATATATATATATATATATATATATATATATATATATATATATATATATATATATATATATATATATATATATATATATATATATATATATATATATATATATATATATATATATATATATATATATATATATATATATATATTTATATTTAACTGAAACTCAAGTGCCTGAGTGTTCTGAGAGCAAACCCTACTCTGTTTCCTCCTACTGTCTCTATCCTCAATTTTCAGCCAAAGGCGGATATTGCGCAGACGTGCACAATGATGTTGTCCTTTCTTGTGTCTCTAATTTGGAATCTTTTGAATTCTTTACTTTAAGGCTTAAACTTTTTTGGAACTCCAAAACTAAATTCATTTGTTCTGTCTACTTATCTCCTAACTCTACAGACTATCCAAAATTCTTCGACTATCTTAACTCTAAAATAGAACACATTCTTCCTTCTTCTCCTTTCTCCGAAATCATCATTTTAGGTGATTTCAATGTTCACCACCACCAAAGACTTTCATCTAGTTCTTTTGATCCAGCTGGTGAACTCGCCTACCAATTTTCTATCCAAAACAACCTTGAGCAGTTGGTGCATCTCCATACCCTGACCCGATGGTGATGAACCCAACATACTAGATCTTTTCCTAACTTCTTATGATTCCCCTTATACTGTAAAACTCTTTCCTCCTCTAGGTTCATCCGATCACCTTCTTATCTCTGTATCTTGCTCTGTCACTTCAAGTCTTCCACAAGAGCTGCCCCCGCCTTCGTCGAGGAGACGTTTATGGCATTTCGGTGCCACTAACTGGCCTGACTTGCGGTCTTACTTTTCTGATTTTCCAAGGAATGATTACTGTTTCCGTGGGAGGGGTTCCTCGGAGTGTGAAGAGCGCATAACGGTGGTGACTCTCTCTGGCATGGAGGCGTACAATCCATATTCTTTCCTTCTACTAAATCTAACAAACCTTGGTTTAACTCTATTCTCGTGCTATTCGCCTCAGGGATGCTGCCTTTAGGGAATACCGTCGTCTTCAAACTCCAGAACCTCACTCAACTTATATTTCATCCCGAAATCGAGCAAAATCTATTCTTCGAGATACTAAAAACTCTTTTCTCCGTAGAAAATTCAATAATCTTTCTGGCTCCTCTTTCTCTCGCCCTTTTTGGCATTTTGCCAAAAATGTCAACTCTAACTTTGCTTCTTCCTCTTTCCCTCCTCTAGTATCTTCTGACGGTTCAATTGCCGTTTTGCCCTCCTCTAAAGCTGAACTCTTTGTTCAAACTTTTGCCTTTCATTCAACCTTAGACAATTCCGGAGCTGTTCTTACTCCTTCAACCCCCTCTAACTCTTTTATGCCTAAAATTGTAATTTCTTCTAAAGATGTCATTTCTGCTCTCTCTGAACTTTACACTAAGAAGGCATACGATCCTGATGGTATCCCTCCTGTGGTTCTCAAAACTTGTGCTTCCGAGTTTGCACCATGCCTTGGTAAACTATTTCGCCAGTATGGCTTTCGTAAGAAACGCTCTACGGGTGATCTTCTTTCCTCTCTCTCTTCGGCATTTCGGTGAAACTTTTGCTGTCGCGCTGGACATATCGAAAGCTTTCGATAGAGTCTGGCACAAAGCTTTGATTTCCAAACTTCCCTCTTTCGGAATCTACCCTTCTCTCTGTGGCCTTCTCTATGATTTCCTTTCTGGTTATAGACGGCTACTGTTCATCCTATAAATCTATTAATAGTGGTGTTCCTCAACTATCTGTTCCATCCCCAACACTTTTTCTAGTTTTCATTAATGACTTTCTCTCTGTTACTTCATCTCCTATTCACTCCTATGCTGATGATTCCACCCTTCATTACTCTTTTCAATTTGAAAGGCGCCCCTCTCAACAACAGTTACTAGACGCAAGGAGGGTTGCCTTGGAGCAGCTGACCTCTGATCTATCTCGTATTTCAAATTGGGGCAGAGAAAACATGGTTGTTTCAATGCCTCAATGATTTCCTTTCTGATTATAGACGGCTACTGTTCATCCTATAAATCTATTAATAGTGGTGTTCCTCAACTATCTGTTCCATCCCCAACACTTTTTCTAGTTTTCATTAATGACTTTCTCTTTGTTACTTCATCTCCTATCCACTCCTATGCTGATGATTCCACCCTTCATTACTCTTTTCAATTTGTAACAACAGTTACTAGACGCAAGGAGGGTTGCCTTGGAGCAGCTGACCTCTGATCTATCTCGTATTTCAAATTGGGGCAGAGAGAACATGGTTGTTTTCAATGCCACCAAAACTCAATTCCTCCATCTCACTACTCGACACAATCTTCCACACAACTATGATATCTTCTTCGAAAACACTCAACTCAGACCTTCATCTGTTCTTAATATTCTCGGTGTTTCCTTTTGTCGTGATCTTTCTTGGAAAGATAAATATATATATATATATGCTTTAATTGTATATGTCGGTGCGGTGCGGTGCGTGGTGCGCTGATTTCGGTGCGGTGCGGTGCTCTTAGTTTAGCTTTTGGTGCGGTGCGGTGCGGTGCACTGCATTTTGCTTCCGGTGCGGTGCGGTGTGGTGCGCAATGAACGCCAACTGGTGCGGTGCGGTGCACGACGACCTGGTGCGGTGTGGTGCGGTGCGGTGCGGAAAATTCCGGAGCTCGGCCAACCCTACTACATACATAAAAATATCTCTCAAATACAATATGGTTAGGTAGGATTCAATTTCATTTTAGATCACCTTCTACAAAGTTGTATGACTAAGAGTAACATTCGTAAGCAACGGCTTATAAACATCGTAGCATATGCAATGCAAAGATATTTTAACAAAATAGCCAAAAAAAAAGAAAAGACTTTGATACGCAAATTTTTCACAGATCGCTTTTGTATGTCAATAAAATGAAATGCGATATCCTGATTTATATTAACGACTATAAAGTCACTGGTACAGTGGCAAACCTTCCCATACCAAGAAAACAAAGGTTCCTCTCCCAACTGAAGAAAAACGGGGTCGTGGAGGCTTTTTTTTTTCGCTCGCAGTCTAGAAAACTACACTAGGCAAACTTGACAAAAACTAGGGGCATTTCTTGAAGATCTATTCGTCTATTTTTCTAGAAAGATAACATCATTACTTACTCTACGCTATGACCAATGATTACCCTGTCTGGTGGGAGTTCTGTGAAATGTTTAGTTAATGTACCGAGGATTTTCCTTTCTACAAAAAATAATTTAATCTTAAGAACCAACTTTTTACTTGAATAGTCAAAGCTGTCAATACAGTTTATTGGGTAAGTGTAAACCCCTTTTTGAGACCAATAATGAGGATGTTATTATACTGCAAAACCATTACTGTTTTAACTGAAAATATTGCTCAGGGTCAAGTAGGTCCATTATTCTTCGAAGAATCCTTGACAAGTGAGAATTATGTAACTGTCGAGCAACAACTTTCTTATCACTACAGATAACTAGCAAAAATATTGGTAAAATGTAGTTATAAAATAAAAGAGACGCTACCCCATTTCAGTATTTCTATCCGAAACTGTTTGAATGAGCATTTACTTTTGTCTTTGGTGTATCGAACGTAGAGAAATCGAATTTCCAGATCACTCATCTGACTTTAATTCTATAAGAAGTTAAACAACGATTTACATTCCTCATCTCAAGAAAACTGAATAAATTCATTCAGATTTGTCAAGCCTCAACACAAACTAATAGAGATTAAATTAAAGTCGTCCCATCCTTTGGGGCAAATGGGGAAACATTTTGAACCAATGTTGTAATTAAAGTTTTCCTAAAAAAATTTACTTTAATGTGTAGTATGTCTAAATATTTTTAAATTTAATACCGTTACAGATATTTTACTAAATGTTTATTACACTACCCATCGTTATAGACTGATCCGTTGATACTGCTCTACTATATATATATATATATATATATATATATATATATATATATATATATATATATATATATATATATATATATATATATAATATATATATATATATATATATATATATATATATATATATATATATATATACACGATGACCTTCATAGTCTTTATAGTTAAAACGGTAGATCATCTCATCAATAAAGCTGGTTCAAACTCTGGTAACAGTGTAGTCTGTTTTACCAAGCAGTAAATAGGTACTTAGGTTAAAGATCAATGGGGATGCCAGTGGAAAGGAGTTAGTAACCCTGCGGAAATATGTCGAAGACATGAACTTTCTTTCAAACTTCTGAATACCCTAACGTTTCCTCAGGATTTAACTACTAGTCATTAATATGTTATACA
>SEYY01000910.1:73241-88241 GCA_009176605.1 Armadillidium nasatum
TACATTATTTATAGATTATAAAACTTTAGATAAAATTTTCGATAACTCAAATTTTAAGAAATGTCTTTTGATTTCCAAAAATAATTAACTTGGCTTGATTCACAATTATCCTGATTGTCACTTGTTACATTAAGCAGAAGAGAAGAGAAGAGAAGAGAAGAGAAGAGAAGAGGTCTATAAATCCTCCAGATCTATTCTGAAAGTAAGAGAGATTATATAGATAATGTTTAAGGATTGTATAGAACAAAAGTTAAAAAATAATAGCAGAGATTTATTTTACGACATAAATTTTAAACGTTAATATATCGGATTTTTTTTATAAAAAAAATAGTAAATTAAATGAAATTCAATTAAATTACTTTTCAAAATCTTTGAGAAGCAACAAATCTTTGGCGATAACGAAAATTCGGCTTTATATGAAAAATTCAGCATTAATATTAAGAAAATAAAATTTAAAAACAATGAGTTTAGATTAGGCGACAAGATTGGACCATGTGAGGAGAGCCGAGAGCAAGGGCGACAGTACAAGCAACCCGGACCTGTTATTACTGCTTGCAACAACTCCAGGACCAGCATGAGAAACACAGCTCTGAGAAGCAAGATCTTCTGGGAAGATCTAGTAAGAAGTGTTTAGAGGTTAGATGGAGAAGATGCTAGTCCCACTGAAAGAATGAAAACCCTACCTAAGAGATTAAATAAAGCTCAAAGATTTTCACTGAAACCAATGAGCCGAAAAACATTATCTTTTAGAGCTCTTTAGGAGAGAGATTTTAGAGAGCAGTTGGGGAAAGATGCTGGTACCACAAACAGGGTAAAATATATATATATATATATATATATATATATATATATATATATATATATATATATATATATATATATATATATATATATATATATATATATATATATATATATATATATATATATATAATTTAATTGGAATTCATCTCGAATTCACTTCTCGAAACGACGCTTATTTTTTAGAATACCGTTATCTAAGCTTTACTACATGATTAAAGAACGTGTACGTATAATCATATGCACGTCTTTTTACGCACGCATTATATCTCGTCTGTGTATGCGCTAATAAGAACATGAAATCTTACGCTTGAGAATATATATATATATATAAAAAATTTTTATTACTTTACCTTTTTATAAATAATAATAGAAAAAGACGCTTACTGCTATGAAAGTGCTTTTGCTTGTTCGTTTCCTTTTTTTTTAACAGAAAGAAAGACGATGGGGAAAGAAAGGAGGAGAAGGGGGGCGGACCCAATGGAAAGACGAAAGGGAGACACAAAGGAAGGAAGGAAGGAAAGAGGTCAGATTGAGGTCAAGGTTATTGCGTTGGTCGCTGAATAATGGGATTAGCCACGAGTAATATTTAATCATTACTGTTAAGTTATTATTCTTTGTCATATCTCATTCATTTTTCAAACATAAATAAATAATTATTATTATTATGGTTTTTATCCATTTTTCAGTCATATTTGTGTTTCTCTCTTGTGACAAACTTTGTCTTTAACGAAAACAAAATCACGCCCTCTCTGATATCGACCCCTTCAATTTTCACGAACAGCCGGCGCCTTCTACCAAACAAAAGTGTGTCAATAATCTAAAAAAGGAAATAAGATAGAGAAAAGTCAGGACTATTAGCAGCTTAAACAATGTTCACTTCAATTATTATTATTATTATTATTATTATTATTATTATTATTAGTTCTTTAGCAAGGTTGAGTTACATTGGAGCGAAACAACGAATCGTTAATTAAATTAATTAAATTAAATTAAATTGATTAAATTAATATTTTCATTCGAAGAACACTAAATTAAATTAATCGTTTCATTCGAGAAAATTAAATTAAGTTAATAGTTTCATTCGAGAAAGCTTTCAGGAAAATTAAATTAAAATTGATTAAATTAAATTAATCGTTTACATTCGAGAAAACTAAATTAAATTAAACTAAATTAAATTAAATTAATCGATTAATTCAAAAAAATAAATAAATAAAGAGCTGATTAATCGGAATGAGTATCTGGGTATTAGCTCAAAGTCTGAAGAACCTTGAGAAATTTCACCAAATAAAAACCATTAATTCAACAATCCATTTTTTAGCAACAGGTTCTGAAACCTAAACAATGATTCAAAGACAGAGTTCGGATTCCCCGATTGCATGAATCATTTTCCTAAAATCTTAAAAATAAAATTTTGACACGAGGGTTTTTTCAAAAAATTATCATATTCTTCAATTTACTCTTTATCTTGAGTTAAATGATGACAGCTCTTGTTTATTCTTAAGGTTGCAATGCATTTAATGATTATGCGGCCCACTTATGGATATGGTGATTATGAAGGTAACTGTATCCGAATAATCTAAGGTAACTTAACGGTCGGTCAAATAATGGTTCACACCGGAAATATGGCTGTGCAGCTGCAGAATCTGCGTAATCAATAACTACGTGGTATCTTCAAAATTATAGTTATATCGCTTTAATTCTTAATGTTTAAGGATCTAATTTTCTTTGAAATTTCTTGCACAGAAGACTCGCGAAAAACAAAAACAAAAAAAAAAACAAAAAACAAAAAAACAAAACAGAAGCACAATTATAAAGAGAGAAACTTTATTAAGCGTAAAATTAGAGTGTTTGTTGAACCATAAAATAAAAAATCCCTTAGACAAGACTAAAGTAATAAAAAAACAGAAAACTATTCCATGGGTCTTAAACCAAATCAAATATAAACTTTTCTTTACAATCTTAGAAATAAAAGTTCAGTCTTGAAATAAATGAAATAAAAATAAATTTTAGTATGTGGAAAGCCAAATACTAGTAATAAAATGAACACGGCGCTTTAACACTCCTCCTAATTTTACATAACCAAATATTTCTTTGGAAAATGGAAATAAAATTTTTCATTAAATTTTTTTTTGCAATGGTCGAAAGAATGTTTGCAATATTATTTTCATACAAAAATAGCAAAGAAATACATTTTAAAATAGTGCATGATGGTTTTGCATATTATTATTATTATTATTATTATTATTATTATTATTATTATTATTATTATTATTATAAGCACTAATAAACTTTCAATATTGGTTAGGAAAGAAGGAATCGCTTGGTTTGTTCCAAGTGAAACTATTAGCAGTGGGTTTAAACCCCCTTTCATTCCTTCTGTTTTGTCAACAGGAAATGCTGTAGCAAACCTACTGCAGTTTCTTTTTTCTGAGTAACAACCCGATTCCTTTATCAAGGCTTTAGTAGAAGAAAATACAAGTTTGAAAAATTTGCTGCAGAATGACAACTATATTGAATACCACAAGAGAAACGAAATAGTTCACAGTATTATTTTTTTAATGTATATTTGAAAGTGCCATGTCCACAATAGACTATAGATATAAAGGCAATTGGGGCTTCAGTTGAATGAAGAGAAGGAATTAGGGCTACAGTTGTTTGTGGTGAAGCAATAATGGTTTTAGTTGATTGCAGGGAATCAATTACGGTGGCATCTTTCGATTTTGTTTTGAAGAGAAAATATCAAAGTATAAAAGTCCACGAGCTTCAGATAAACTCATCAGATGAATGTACAGAGTTTAACCACTTTCCAAACTATTGTATTTTTTTATTAGTGTAATTACAGTAGAAATCCAATTGCAGCTGGGTTTGTGCTATGCTAAGAAATTTCTCAGACATTCTGGAAATCTGAAGCGATAAATACAATATTTACTTTTTATAGGAAAATATATTTCGATTCTAGAGTTCTCACTGGACCCACGAAAAGTTATCGTGAAAATCTCCGTTTCTAATGGGAAATACTCCGGCATCAATATTCAGTTGTTGGGTAGCCCAGCTTAAATAAAAAATGGTGAATGAAAGTGAAATTGAATAAAATATCGACTACATTTTTTTCTTTTCATATTAATTATTTAATTAATTTATTGTTTCACATGAAATAGTTTCACATGAAAATAACATATTGCTATGTAATTTTTGGGTTTATTAGCATAATGTAAACCGTTTATCTTTAACCGGTTCCATACCTTTACAATGAGTTGTCAAAGTAGGTAGAAATTGATGACTACAGCTCGAATATTTACAAAAGAGTAAGAATGATTGTCTCTTATCAATACCAAAATACGCGGAACTCATAATTATAATAATCAATCAGAGAAAAGTTAATTACGAAAAAGTTTTTTCATTGATTCTCTAATAATTAAAAAGGAGAGTAGAAATGGTTAAAATTGATACCTATGAACTAAGAGGATCTATTCTTATTTGAAATTTCTTAAGCTCGACTCAATAAAAAAAAAAAAAAGAAACAAAAGTCACGAAACATAAAATTAGGATACTTTTTGATCCTTAAACAATAAAATTCTACAAGAGACTGAATACATGAAGATTCAAAAATATCCCATGGTTAATAAATTAAATATATAAAAGATTGTCTTTAAAATCTTACAATTAATAATTTCTAACTTGAAAAGAATGAAATAAAAATAAATGCTAATATATATATATATATATATATATATATATATATATATATATATATATATATATATATATATATATATATATATATATATATATATATATATATATATATATGCGTGTGAGAGCGTGGCGAGTACGTATGCATGTGCGAGTGTGCGCATGTGGGCATAAGTCGAAATTACCAACACATTTATTTTCAAAACATTTTAAACATTCTCTATTTCAAGGAATTTTTTACATCTTTCGTTATTGACAACATTTTAAATAGTAAAAAAAAAAAAAAAAAAAAAAAAAAAAAAAAAAAAAAAAAAAAAAAAAAAAAAATCTCTTTGAAAAAGGGTTTTATTTATGTAAGTTTATTATTATAATAACATTTTAAATTTAAATATTCAAATTCATCCATGACCTCAATAGGTATTGAAGTTAAACAGATTAAGGTCATTCAGTCTGTCTTCCGGTATTCTATTTTAATGCAATAAACACTTGTTTCGAAATGTTTGTTTGCTTGTTTGTTTGTTTGTTTTTTTTTTTTTTTTTTTTTTTTTTTTTTTTTTTAAATAAAATAAAATATTCTAATTTTAAAATGCTTTTTTTTTCCCCCAAAATATTACTTTTTTACTTCAAAATATTTTTATGAAGAATAAAAAACTGAAGATGCTCTTTATTCCATGTGTGGGGGTTACCATCTATCAAACCTCCCATTCCGTATGAACGGGCTTGATCTACCCATTCTTGTAATGAATAATTCTACCCCACACTCAATCGCTTAGTTTTAAAAAGCAACCTCACCAGTAGAAAACAGTTGCAAACGGCAGACGTGTGGTTACGGACCTTTGATATTTTTAGAATTTCTAAACGGAACAAAGAAAATAAGCTGTTTTCAATCGCTCAAAAACCCAATTCCTTCAATTATCTGTTTGACTTAATCTTCCTCATAGCAACCTCTTATTCTTTATATCACAAAACTCAATCCATTATTTGTCTTTAATATTCTAGAATTTTCTTTTCTCATAATATCTTTTGGAAAAATCAGTGTTTCACTCACTGGACAAGATTCTAAGTCCTAAGAAATTAATTCTTAGTTATTCCGAGGTGTCTTTAGAACTTAGAAACACCGACCCCCAGTTGCCCACTTGAAATAAGCTTGTTGCGAGTGTATGTGTAAAATAAACCTCATAACATCTAATGTAGTTCCATTCATAAAGCTTTTCTTTGGGTTTACGTCTCATAATCTCTTCCTTCAACGACTCTTAGAACTCTCACAAGTTGTTCAACCTTCGCATTATCCTCCTTATATACAATCGCTATTATACGGATAGCGCTCTTCTGAACTCTCTGGTTACATCTTTTTCTATAAAGAGGCCATATAACTTGTCTTTCAATTAATCTCATCCCTCCACTGTCTAATTTTCTAACCCCAAACTAAAGAGCTGTGTTCATATTTACACGTACTCTATAGTGATAAAAGCTTGAACACTACCTACATTTTCA
The DNA here is from genome assembly GCA_009176605.1 of Armadillidium nasatum. Taxonomy (NCBI): domain Eukaryota; kingdom Metazoa; phylum Arthropoda; class Malacostraca; order Isopoda; family Armadillidiidae; genus Armadillidium; species Armadillidium nasatum. The sequence continues at coordinate 79,233 of SEYY01000910.1, forward strand.
ACACTTCCTTTGACTTACATTCTTTCAAAAAATTTGCATCAAGGCATGTTGGCCTTTAGATATAGAAGTTTGGAATGATTTTTCGCAATCTCTGATGTGGATCATGAAATTTCCTGACCCTTTCTCCCATATATATATATATATATATATATATATATATATATATATATATATATATATATATATATATATATATATATATATATATATATATATATATATATATATATATATATATATATATATATATAAGTGATGGTGACATATGGTAGGTATGTAATTTAAACAAGCCGAAGAGATCAAAGATGACGCGAAGAAAGTCAGGGATTTACGATTTATTTGAAAAGTGTGTTTTAGACAAATTACTTTCCAACTAGGGGAAAAAAACGCAAAAAAACGCAAAAAAAAAAAAAATAATAATAATAAAAGCAAGATCAAGATACAAACTATCAAAAGAATTGAGAAATTTCCTAAGTTCAAAGCCAAAAAAAAACAATAAAAAATAAAAAATAAGAACAAAAAATTTTTAGGCAAATGGATATTTGAGAAAGTTTTGCATATGGATATACAAGTAAACTGAGAATCAATCAAGTATATATAATATATGACTTAGTGATGTATTGATCTCATTTAAGAAGTAAAGAATACTAAAGGGAAGGCTCATTTTAAAGTTTAGCATCATATATATATATATATATATATATATATATATATATATATATATATATATATATATATATATATATATATATATATATATATATATATATATATATATATATATATGCTCAATCTTACATATACTCTACTGATATAGTCTGTAACACACTCCTTTTATCTATTTTTCCTAACTTCGCCCGAGTTGCACACTTTTAAACGTCGTGTACCAGAACATGTCGGCCTTTAATTTGGTTCTGGTTAAGGAAATTTTCCAATTCTGGTGGAATTTAGCACGTCTCTGTATTTTGTCAACTCGAGTATATATATATATATATATATATATATATATATATATATATATATATATATATATATATATATATATATATATATATATATATATATATATATATATATATATATATATATATATATATATATATATATATATATCGACAAACGTAGCAATAACAAAATACACAAAAACAGTTACCTCTCCCAAAGCTGTTAAGAAATCGAATTCAGATATGATCAATAACAATAAATAATAACCATTAATAAAGACGAGTCTAAAAAGTTTTAAAAAGTTTTAAAAGATTTTATGTAAAAAAAAATGTAAAAAAAAAAATGAATAGAAAAATAAGTCTTCGTTTGGGAATAAAGATTTTGGAATTCATGCCAAAATAAAAGGAGCACAATATCAATTTTGATAAAAGCAAGACAAATGATTCTCTACTTCTTTTATATGCGATATTTTCTTTTAACTGTATAAACAAAATAATAAATAACAAAAAAAAAAAAAAAAAAAGTTTCTTAAAAGACGCAGAAAATTCCAAAATTAAACTAAATGTAAATACATAATTCATTTCAGGATTTTCTTTTTATTAATGATAAAAAAAAAACTCCGTATAATTATCTTCTTTGGGGAAGAGCTTTATATAATAATTTTCTCTTCCCTAAATTTAGCTTAACATAATTACAAATTCCACTTTCAATGATTGAAGCATTCAGGTGTGTCGAATGAGGAAAAAATCAATTTCAAAAGAAAATTACTTCATTTTTTTTTTAGCATAAAGAAAAAAGGGAAAAAAGAATATGAAATTAGAACAAATCTCCATGACGAAGCATTGCCCAAACATAGAAATTACTTATAAGAATAGTAAAAACGGTTAAATATTCCTGTGAACTTAATGGCATGAGTAATGAAAGGTTCTTAACAATGAAATTCAGACAACCCATTGTCTTTTTAAAATGAATTAGAAAAATAATAAATATGTTAATCTTATCGTACTGGTGAAGAGAGCCTTTCCTTCAGGACTAATCAACATCCCTGACAGGAAGTGAGAGATGGATTTTACTTAATTTAGAGTTCAAAGACAGTCATGTGGCAAGCCTAGTTGGCTGAAATCTATCTATCTCTCTCTCTCTCTCTCTCTCTCTCTCTCTATATATATATCTATATATATATATATATATATATATATATATATATATATATATATATATATATATATATATATATATATATATATATATATATATATATATATATATATATATATATATATATATATATATATATATATATATATATATATATATATATATATATATATATATATATATATATATATATATATATATATATATATATATATATATATATATATATATATATATATATATATATATATATATATATATATATATATATAAATTCAAAAATATGCAAAACTTCGATACATGTTTTTATTTAATTTGAATATTTCTTTTAAAATACAAAATACGTTATACAGTAATGTTTTGCATCAAAATAAAAAATATGATCATGTTCACATTCAAAGTAAATAGCGAAGGGAAGCGCAAGTGCAACTTTAAAGTTGGTTCATAAAACATATGTGCTCCAATATTTAAGCTTAAATTCTCGGAAACTGAAAGAAGACGCTACCTCGACTTTGGGTTACAAAATGCCGACTTTAAGTTGCAAATTGACAAACTTTTCATCAAGACACGGTTTTTTTTTTTTTTTGTAGAGATAAGATGATTTTTTTTCCGAGCATAAGTGATATTTAGACTTTCAGAAATGTACATTTGCCAATGTGGATGACAATTTTACACCCTTGGCGATCGATATTGACGTATAGTTTCACGTTCGTTAGGATCAATTTTAATGAAATAAATAATATATATATATATATATATATATATATATATATATATATATATATATATATATATATATATATATATATATATATATATATATATATATATATATTATATATATATATATATATATATATATATATATATATATATATATATATATATTATATATATTTTAACGATTTATATTGGGACATTTCGGCCTTTCAATTGACTAGATTTCGCACACCAAGATATATATATATATATATATATATATATATATATATATATATATATATATATATATATATATATATATATATATATATATATATATATATATATATATATATATATATATATATATATATACGGAGCTTTCCACACTGTGTTAAAGATAAGTTCCCTCCCACGCCAATACAAATGAAGTTAGACAGTCGAATCAATAAATCGATATAGGACAAGACAAAATAACTTACATGTCTCAGAAATTTATTCTATGCTTTTGAAAACGTTAACAGCAAAGTATCACGAGTTTACACTTCCAAACTGGCAAATATAGCAGTAATATCATTCATAATATAATTTTTATAATTCATAATGCAGTTAATGTACGATTAACAACAGAATTTTCAAAAAAAAATGCAAGATTTTCAAAACTTATTACTCCAATGCACACAAACACATTTCAAAAAAATATTTATTTATGCAGTTAAAACTAATGTGGTACGAGTATTATTTAATTTCCCTAACCTAATTACGATAGGCTTATAGGGATGGGGAAGTGAAATTTTTTAATAATTGTGGGGGAAAAAAAAACAAAAAAAAAAAAAAAAAACATTAAACTATAACTAAAAATCAGTTTAAAAAAAAACTCTAAGAAAGTGTTCCAGAGTATGATTAAAAACTCAAAGCCCTAGTAATACAAAAGAATTATATGAAAACGAAACAAAACATATGCATTAACATAATATATATATATATATATATATATATATATATATATATATATATATATATATATATATATATATATATATATATATATATATATATATATATATATATATTAGGGATGGAGCGATACCAAAATTTTTACCGATACGATACAGATACCTAAAAATATACTGATACTCATTCGATACCGATACTTCACTCCATCCCTATATATATATATATATATATATATATATATATATATATATATATATATATATATATATATATATATATATATATATATATATATATATATATATATATATCCTATGGTGACCAAAGGCCAGAGGTCTACTAATTTCCACTAGAGTTGGGGAAAATTGGAAAAATACAGGAAACCCAATCACGTTGAAGTATATATATATATATATATATATATATATATATATATATATATATATATATATATATATATATATATATATATATATATATATAATATATATATATATATATATATTCTAAATGGCAATCGTGCCATTTATCATCAGATACATAGACATACAATTCTTTTAATCTTGGCTGTTTAACATCGCCGACAGTTTCACTTAATTTAAGACAAATCGTATATTCTCAATTGTGAATAACATCTTGGTGATCATTTTGACATCATTTGTGAAGCAGTTTGATTCTTATATTGGTCTTAAACTCAATTCGCAAGTTTACTTCGTCGAACTGAAGTTGAATCAAGGCGACATTTTGTACATCATTGTTAGAGAGTAAAATTTATTCTTGTGAATAAAATTTAATTTCTTTTTTTATAATTTATTTTATATTAAATTATTTAATCATCTGGGGAAAAATACTATTTCTGGAGTCAGATTTTTATTACTGATTAATTCAGGTAAGCCTTTCTAATTAATTTGCATTCATTTTTTTTCAATATCGATATTTCATTCAATTGTTCATTACCTTTTGAAAACAAATTACATCATACCTATTGGGCCAACACACTCACACACACACACACACAATGTATATATATATATATATATATATATATATATATATATATATATATATATATATATATATATATATATATATATATATATTATATATATATTATATATATATATATATATATATATATATATATATATATATATATATATATATATATATATATATATATATATATATATATATATATATATATATATATATATATATATATATATATATATATATATATATATATATATATATATTAGGGATGGAGCGATACCAAAAATTTTACCGATACCGATACCTAAAAATTCCCCGAAGCCGATACCCGATACCCGATACCTGAAAATATGCCGATACTTGCCGATACTACTACCGATACCACTACCGATACCGATACTTTACTCCTATACAAATTTTTTGCCGATACCGATACCGATACTGAAAAGGCCGATACCGATACCGATACCAATACCGGTATCGGAAAATATGCCGATACTTGCCGATACCGATACCGATACCGATACTTCACTCCATCCCTAATATATATATATATATATATATATATATATATATATATATATATATATTATATATATATATATATATATATATATATATATATATATATATATATATATATATATATATATATATATATATATATATATATATATATATATATATATATATATATATATATATATATATATATATATATATATATATATATATATATATATATATATATATATATATATATATATATATATATATATATATATATATATATATATATATATATATATATATATATATATATATATATATATATATATATATATATATATATATATATATATATATATATATATATATATATATAATCTTCTCAAATTATAATATAAACAATATTCAAGCGATATGTCTTATAATGTTGAGATGAGTTTCCGCACGCAAAAGACACAATATAACTAATAAAAATAAATCTTAATAAAGGTATATATATATATATATATATATATATATATATATATATATATATATATATATATATATATATATATATATATATATATATATATATATATATATATATATATATATATATATATATATATATATATATATATATATATATATATATATATATATATATATATATATATATATATATATATATATATATATATATATATATATATATATATATATATATATATATATATATATATATATATATATATATATATATATATAATTCGTAACATTAATAAAAATTGAATTTTCAAAAAAATAAATCTGAATAAATTATAAGAGATATTCTTCAATAATTCCAAAATTTCCGCATGTAAAAAAAAAAAAAAAAAAAAAAAAATAATCGCGTCACTAAATCAGAAAAGTATGAAATATCATCCATTAAATTTGAGTGAAGGAATTGAAAGGAAAAAGAAATAAATCGTTATGGATTTAGAAGCTTATTACGGAATAATAGTAATAATAATAATAATAATAATAATAATAATAATAATAATAATAATAATAAATAAATAAATAAATAAATAAAAAAAAAGAAGATTTAAAAAATATATACATATATAATACGGCGTTAAAAAGTACTTCACAGTGTACACGTGAGCCAGATTTTAAAAGAAATCTATGTGCGTGTGTGTGCGCGCGCGCGCGTGAATGCGTGTGCGCGCGTACTCTTATTGTCGATGCTCTTGCAAACAAATCTTAAGTGACTGGAGTGAGATTTCGGGTAAAAAAAAAATTGGTTGATCAATCATTAAAACCGAAACACTGATACCAAATTCAGTCCCATTTGGCAAAGAGTAAAATTGGTTATTTAAAAAAATTAACGTGAACATTTCACGTGTGCGAATATCGGACAGTTTCCATGACGACTTACGATTATACCATCATCATTTACTATCACTAACATGAATGCTGGATCATGAAAGATAGAAGTAAAACAACTGAAGAAACTGAACATAATGTCAACGTCTCAATCGAGTTAAGAACATAAAACAGTACAAAAAAAAAAAATAAATAAATAAATAAATAAAATAAAAAAAAAATTAAAAAAAACACTACCAAACAAAACTTTCTGAGAGGACCAGCAAAATACAGCAAACCTAATGGCAATAACACATACACATACGAAGGATATATAAAATAACGGTAATAATATTTTTAAGCACCAAATGCAATAACATATTTACAGTAACTTAACTAACTCTCTCTCTCTCTCTCTCTCCTTATATATATATATATATATATATATATATATATATATATATATATATATATATATATATATATATATATATATATATATATATATATATATATATATATATATATATATATATATATATGAAAATAAAAAGATTTAAAATTCATTATTTATTTACTCTAGTAATGTTAATTATGGCACAAAAAGGGGTTCGTGATAAAAAAAAAACAATAAAGCTAATGAGAATATATATATATATATATATATATATATATATATATATATATATATATATATATATATATATATATATATATATATATATATATATATATATATATATATATATATATATATATATATATATATATATATATATATATATATGAGGAATATAATAACCTTAATTAATATTAAAATTCAGGGACGTAAATTTACTCCTCATCTATTATTATTATTATTGTTATTGTTATTATTATTATTATCATTATTATTATTATTATTTTAATTATTTTTAATTATTATTATTATTATTATTACTTCAAATAATAATAATAATAATAATAATAATAATAATAATAATAATAATAATTTCAAAGATAACCTGCTGGACCATTTGAATAGACTACTGTCAAGTTTTTAATTTATTGTCCAATTTATTGCTCTTTAATTAAGGTCTCTTGACTTCAAATTAATTTTTTTCTTTACTAATTCAAATCGATGTCCGTATGAACGAACCTTTTGACCTTCAAAAACTTTCTAATTATCCAATTTTTTTTTTTTTTTTTTTTTTCTCAAACTGTTTTAAAACATTTAATATGACATGACGTCCCCTCCTCTAACCCTCTCCCCTATAATAATAATAATAATAATAATAATAATAATAATAATAATAATAATATATCAGAAGAAATATATATTTTTTTAAAAGCTATATTTTAAAGTATTCTTTAAAATATAGTTTTTGCTTCAGCAAATTGGAGTTCTGAAGATGCGTGACGTGGGAGACTAATAAAATTAATTGTCTTACATTAAACTACTATTAAGTTTCTAATTTCTATTGCTGGTCCATTTGTCCGTTATAAATATGGAAACAATGAAAAAATGAAATATAGAAAAAATAATAAAAATAACAAAATAAACATAAAACAAACATTCTGGAAATAATCACAGAAAATTTTAGTTTCTCACTAAAAATAAGGGTAAATATTTTGTAAAAAAGATTATCTGAAGCTGAGATAAATGTCTGCTACATTTTGGAAACTAACTCGTTACCTGTCTTAGAAGTCAAAATAATCTTATACTATTAAATATTAGATCCTTAAATCCTATCTTACTTATTACCTTTAAACAACTATAAAAGGATAAACAACCAAAACTATTAACAATTTCCAATTCATAGTGAAACTATGTAAAAATGATTGGATTGTTAGAAATCTCTGAAGTATTATTTTCCTTTAAGGTAAATATATGCATTTGACACACAAACTTATATATAAACCATCTCAAACTTTTCTACCTATATTATCTTACTAAGTGATTTTTCTGATATTCTCAAGATCAAAATCAAATTATTCTACAAATATGGAGATCGAAATGAAAATATTGAATAAATCAACCTCATTTTGAAAAGAGTTAACTAAAACTATTTCAAAAGGGGGAAAAATATACTTCAGTAAACGTTAATAAAAAAGAGCAACAAACAAATTTTCTAAGCAACTAGTTTGTAAAGATGAAAACACCATTTATAGAACAAATTCTTAAATCATCTTACCTTTCAAAATTAAACCAAAACCAAGCAAAATTTTTATCTTATTCCTTTAATAAATTTGTATAACAAACAGGTAAAAAAAAAGGTTAATATTACGTCGCAAGCATCGCCTATATATATATATATATATATATATATATATATATATATATATATATATATATATATATATATATATATATATATATATATATATATATATATATATATATATATATATATATATATATATATATATATATAT
>SEYY01000910.1:108241-113241 GCA_009176605.1 Armadillidium nasatum
ACAAAACCATTCTGTTACGAACAGTTCTGATTTTGAAAGCGTTAATTGAAATATGACACGAGACAAAGGAACGGAAGATCAGAGGACGCGAACAAGGTCAAAGAAAGGACACTTAACCATCGTCCAAGCATGAACAACCGTTACATATCACTCGCACAAGATTAAAATCATTTCATCTCTCATTCTCTCTCTCTCTCGCTCTCTCTTCTTCGTGGAATGTTCTTCACGTACACGCAATCATTTCTTTAATAACAAACACACACTCGTACATGAAAGATTTCTCTTTACAAGTTTTACAATAATCAATAAATCTGCTCTCACTCTCATTCTACTGATATTATTCTTCCATAATATATATATATATATATATATATATATATATATATATATATATATATATATATATATATATATATATATATATATATATATATATATATATATATATATATATATATAAGGTCACATCTCACGGGCATTGCCCTATTCTAGGAGAGGAACTTTTCTAGGTAATATATACCTAGGATCCCCAAGTGGGATCGAACCGGTGCCCTTAAGCACTTGAGTCATATATATATATAATATATATATATATATATATATATATATATATATATATATATATATATATATATATATATATATATATATATATATATATATATATATATATATATATATATATATATCCTCTGGTGAGCAAAGGACGAAGATCTATCAATTTCCATCACAGTTGAAAATTTTTCCGGAAGGGCCACATCAAAGGTCGACAAGTACCGATACACGGAGTTTGAAGGTGCTAGTCAAACAAAAATGTTGAGAGAGTAGATAAAGGGAGTAGTATGTTCCAGAATTTAATCGCAGAGTACATGAAGACTGGGCATAGCGTACAAGTTTGAGGGTAGAGAGTTGGGCAGAGAGAGGAGGGGGACTATATACAAAGAACAGTCGCAAAAACCTTCTCAATATAGGAGGTATTCCACAAGAGAGTTCACAATAGCAGTGTTTGATAGTACTGGCAGTGACACAACAATTCGAAGAACAGTGACTGCAGAGAATTAGTGAGCGCAAAGCAATTGATAAAACGAAAAGCCCTAGACTCAACCTTTTCAAGGAGAATTGTGTGGATGGAACACCATCAGACATGTTACGCATACTCCATACATGGAGCGAACAACACTCCAATAAAAAGCAAGCAACTGAGATGGAGTGAAGAAATTATGAGGCACCTCAAAGCTCCCAATGTGATCCTTCCAAGAAAAGTCATAGAAAAAGAAACAAAAATATTATGGAAAGACGTGGGTTTTTTCATTTTTATTTTATTTCTTTACATGCTGACGATAGAAGGCCCTTTTAGAGAGGGAAGCATAAGATCTCCTCTTCGTTTAAATTTTTTACTTTTTTAACAATGTCTTTGGCATAATCTGGAACATAATACAAAAATTAAAAATGCTTGCCAATATTCTTTTCATTTTACTACTAGATTACATTAAGTTATATTTTAAACCTGCTGTTATAGCAGTTATATATATATATATATATATATATATATATATATATATATATATATATATATATATATATATATATATATATATATATATATATATATATATATATATATATATATATATATATATATATATATATATATGGGTGTTGGGTGTAAGTGTGTGTGTTAAATAAACACCAAGAGTTTAAATTCATTAGGAGGTCAACAAATATTGAGGGTTGAAACTGACCTCCCTCTCTTTCCCAAAATATGTGCAACATTAACAAACTTTTCTCTTCAACTCACTTAACCCAGAAACCAAGCATAACGTTATGCTCCCTTTCTCAAATCAATTTTAATCCCCTTTCCAAGTTTTTATACGTTTTTTGATGAGAGAAGTGAATTTTTATTGTATTTCTTTTTAAAAGTAAGTCTCGTAGCTCCACTGTTACAAGCTTGTAGGAAACATTAAACAGTGTCAAAAGTACATTGAATTAGATTTCAAATATTCTTTTAATCTTGCTATATATATATATATATATATATATATATATATATATATTATATATATATATATATATATATATATATATATATATATATATATATATATATATATATATATATATATATATATATAAGAAATTTTATAGATGAATATTAAAATTATCTCTTGTCCTTTCAACCTAATGTTTGTCAAGAGGAGCAAACAAATAAACCTAAAAACCATTCTGCCGAGTAAGGGATTTAATAACTGTGATGATATCACAATAGCCAAAATAGGCCAAAGTCAAACTAAGAAAGGAATAGGTGTTCTTGCATATATATATATATATATATATATATATATATATATATATATATATATATATATATATATATATATATATATATATATATATATATATATATATATATATATTTAATAATAAATTTATGATGATGTTCATATCGTATCAACTATGTTATTAAATTGGTCATGTGCACGCTTTGAAGAAGACCGAACAACGTATCGCTCAATTATTATTATTATTATTATTATTATTATTATTATTATTATTATTATTATTATTATTATTATTATTATTATTATTATTATTATCTCACAAACACATACACACACATGCAAATCTTGAAACAATAAAACAAGAGTTAAGATGGTGAGTTTTTCTCACTTTTATTATCTTTCCAAAAACATAATAAAATTTAAAGAAACATACCTACACACGTAAACAATAATCATGAAGTATAGCTTCCTCCAAATTCCCCCTCCCCCTCCTCCCCTCCACAAAAAAAAAAAAAAAAAAAAAAAAAAAAAAAAAAAAAGGAATAATTCGAAATGGAAAGAAGGTTGCTCCGAAGAAAAAGCACACACGACTGCTCTTCCACCTCTTACTTGATATGAATAATAATCACAAAATTTCCCTTTTACGTAAGAGAAGGAAACCATTATACACAATTTGAGTTATTTCACACGGATCAAAGAACTTGTAAAATTCAACTCTTTTATTATTCGTTAATTAAATTTTTTTTAAAAAAAAAAAAAAATAAAAACTATTTTTGCTTTACACTAAAAATAAAATAAAAAATAAAAAAATTTAATATTTCTAAAGAATACTGTGCACAAATAATGATGTATATGAAAGCAACTTTAAGACACCTCTTATAAATCATAAGAATACATTTTTAATTGCTTTTTTTTTTTTTCCTGTTATAAAATCAATACCGACCAGACAGTTCGCAAGAGATTCATTCTCTCCCCAAACTTACAACTTATTAAAAAATATTAATTTTTTTTCCATATTAAAAAAAAAAAAATTACTACTCATTATTTTTAATGCCATTATATAAATTCAGCTTAACTTACAACTTAAAAAAAGACATTACTACTCATTATTTTTAATGCCATTATATAAATCCAGCATTCGTGTGTCTACCCCACAAAGAATACACAAACTAGTGTAAAATCCATCAAAAATACAGTTGTGTTTATTCGTTTATATTATATATGTATACTAATAAGCTTACACTCAAACTTAAAATTTTCAAACAAATGCAGGGAATTAAGCAAGCGTGTAAAGACGCTGCAGTAAACAAGCGAGGTTGGAACCACAAGAACGGTTACCTGAATGGATGAAAATAACTACAGTTTATTCCCCGTAATTACAGTTTACGGCAAGGTGCATTATTACACTAATCACATTACTAGTGATGAGACGATTAATTATCAGTATCATCGGTAAAATAGGTATAATTTTTCTCAATCGTCATCGTCAATTTTCTGACGATTATTTTGCAGATTAATTTACATATATTTTTTTATATCTCCCTGTTCCACATTCTTCAGCTGAGAGTGAAAGGTTGTTTAGTAGTGGAGTCCAAATATACTTTTTAACGACGAAATTGAATTACCCCAAAAACTGGAAAAAAGATTGTTTCTGCATCACAATTTAAGAACTCTAAATTTAAAGTACTAGAATTTTACATGTCTGTTCATGTTTTCAAATATTAAAATTTTTAAAATCAATGTTCTAAAGATACTACAGAGTGTCACACTCTCTTTCGACCCCAAATAAGCGATTATAGATGTCAAAGTACTGACAGTAAGTTAATAAAATTTATATAATATCTTCAAGGAGTTCGTAAATCATTTGGATGACGAAGAACTGTGTAATCTATTTTCAGCAGGATGATGTCACTTGCAACATGTCCAACGTTAGCATGTTCAAAATTGAGTCCGTCATTCAAGATCGGGTCATTTCCAAGGAACTTCGGCCATCAAAATCACTTGACCCTACCCAGCCCAATTTATTCCTATGGGGGCATGTTGAAAGTGAAAGTATATCGCAAACAAGTCACCTAATTTCATACAACTGAAAGACAACATTCTGCATGGGCAATTGCCTCTGTGACTTCCAATATGTTGGGGGTCAACCTTAGGTTAATGTTAAAGCGTGTGCAGGAATGCCCTGATACTAATGGCGATCACTTTCAACACTTGTTGTGATGTCAGCACGAATCTCTCACATCCAAGATTATTTCTTGGCAAATTTTATTAACTTATGACCACTACTTTGATATCTATCCATAGGCGCATATCTGGGGAGGAGAGGGAGTGGGACACCCTGTATTATACAATTAAAATTACATATATTTACACATCTGAATAAAGAATAAACAAAAGACAATCTAATTCTCCCTTAATTTAAAATTGCTAAGTTTTTTTAAAATAATAGAAATTTTTAAAATACTACTTTTTCAATTTATCGTCATCGTCCAAAAAAAATTCTTTATCGTCCCACCACTACACATTACCCACACATCAATAAAAAATACGTAGCCAATATTTACAACATAAATCATTAAAAGAATATACAAAAATCACTAGAAAATCATTCTAGTGCAGAAGGTCGAAATTCACGTATGCTTTGGCAAGAACTATTCAAGATGGCTCGAGTCGAAGCAGAAATGCAAACAATCTTAAAAAATCTGTTTAATTCTAATTTAC
>SEYY01000910.1:118241-125741 GCA_009176605.1 Armadillidium nasatum
CCGATATACTAAGTTTAAAAGTGTGGAAGTCAAAGGAAGTACGGAAAATAGGTAATGGAAGTGTTTTCCAAGCGATACCAGTAGAGTACATGTATGAGAACAGTACTCATACCAGGGCGGATAAAACACTTATGTAATTTGAGCAACTGTCTGAAATAATAATAAAAAAATCTCAAAACCTGAACAGGATACCCATTTTCTTTCTTTAAAACAGCCTTAGCAACAGTTCTGATATAAGCTTTTTAAGACAATGTGTTGTTTATGTTCACACTAAGAATGTTTATGTTGTTCACAAGTGAAACGGCAAAGCAGTCGAAGAGATAGGAAAGCTGGGAGGTGTTTTTGAAATAGAGATGTGATGTTGAATTTTTAAAGAGTGGAATCTCATATATGGTTGCTGTGGTCCCACAGAAAAATTTCATCCAGATCGACAAGAATGAAATCGGAATGATGAAGAACATAAGCAACTCCAGAAAAAAAAGGTAAGAGTAGATTTGAAATGAGATGAATGTAGATTTCAGTCAATGGCATAAGAATGAATTGAGAAGTGCAGATAAAAAGGTCGTTGATGAAGAGTAAGAATAAAATAGGGAATAAAACAGAACCCCGAGAACTCCACAATTAATAGGGAAAGAAGAGGAAATAGCTCCATCAACAAGTAGCAATATGGAGCGATTTGAGAGGAAACTAGACATAAGCAAAGAGGAGGAGGAAACCCGGAGGAAGGAAGCTTATTGAGTAGTGAAGCGAGACATACCAGACCATAAGCCTCGGATATGTCAAACGCCACCACGCAAGATTCCCTGTAGTTCCTGGGAACAGAAGATCACAGCTCAGTAACATAGAAAAGTATGTCACCAATAGACTTCGAGGGTCGAAAGCCATACTGGTGATCTGAAAGAAGGGAGTAAATATACTGTATATATATATATATATATATATATATATATATATATATATATATATATATATATATATATATATATATATATATATATATATATTATGTACATACAGCACTGTAAAAAGTTAATTAAGGAACCGTTAACATGCGCAAAATAAACATTTTTCGTATTACAATTATATCCCTCCTACGGGAAATTAAGAATACTTTCCTTAAACGTCCATTACCACGCCTATGTAAAGATATAATGAAAGTGCGTTAAGCATCATCAAGATAAAAGACCTCATAAATGAAAATAAAAACCTCATATCCAATTTTATGTCAGATCTCCGTTGCTAAACGTGGGAGGTAAATGAATTAAACCAACAAATGGCTAAAAATTTAAAAAATTTCATATATATATATATATATATATATATATATATATATATATATATATATATATATATATATATATATATATATATATATATATATATATATATATATATATATATATATATATATATATATATATATATATATATATATATATATATATATATATATATATATATATATATATATATATATATATATATATATATATATATATATTATATATATATATATATATATATATATATATATAGGAAAGTGTAAAAGAAAGGGAAGTGAATGGTGGTGTGAGGAGGTGAATATAGTAGTAAAGGAAAAAAGAGGAGGCATTTGAAAAATATTTAGGCACAAAAAGTTTAGAAGATTGGGAATCATATAAGGTAAAGAAGAGGATAGCCAAAGGGGAGGTAAGGAAGGCCAAAGAAGAGCAGATGAAAAATGGGGTAATAAGATAGTTGAGAGTTTTAGAGGGAGGAGTAAGATGTTTTGGAAGGATGTGAATATAAGGTTAGGAATAAGGGGGAGGTATTGAGAGATGGGGTAAAAGGATTAGATGGAGAAATAAGACAGATGGAAAGTGAGGTTAGAGCTAGATGGGTAGAGTATTTTGGTAAGCTCTTGAATGTGAATGAGGTAAGGAGGAAAGATGAGGTGCTGGAGAGAGAGAGGGGAAGATTGGTAGAGGAGGCTGATGGTGGGATCTCGATACAAGAAATAGGTTAGAGGAAAGTGAAGAGGGGTAAATCGACAGGTTTGGATGTTATAAGTGGAGAGATGTTATTGAAAGGGGGGTAAGTGTAATAAATTGGTTAGTGAGGTTATTTATGTTGGGTAATGGGGAAGGTGCCTAATGATTGATAAGATGTGTGTATGGTCCCTTTAGTTAGGGGAAAGGGGGATAAATTTGAGTGTGGGAGTTATAGGGGTTTAAGTTTGCTCAGTATAGTGGGTAAAGTGTATGGTAGAATCTTATTGGGTAATATAGGGATTAATGAAATGATATGTGAAGAACAAGGAGGTTTTAGAGAAGGAAGAGGGTGTATGAACCGTATTTTTACTTTAAGAATGATTGAAGAAAAGAAAGAGAGAAAAAGGGAAGGATGTATATATGTGCTTTATGGACTTAGAGAAAGCTTATGATAGGGTGCAGAGGAGTAAACTGTGGGAGGTTTTGAGGGACCATGAAATTGAGGAGAAAGTAATTGAGGGCATTAGATCACTTTATAGGAATAGTAGAGCGAGTGTGAGAATAAAAAGAATGGAAAATATATTTTTGAGGTGAACAATGGATTGAGACAAGGTTGCGTAATGTCTCCGGGTTTATTTAATTTATTTATAAAGTGATGAGGTTGATGGAAAAAAAAGGTAAAGGGATGAGAATGAGGGATCAACAAGATATGTGGAAGGCGAATGTTATTATATACGGATGGCGTTGTACTTTTGTTTGAGACACAAGGGGGTTTAAAGGTTTTGGTGGATGAGTTTGTAAAAGGTTGTGATTAGTTAGGCTTAAGAGTGAACGCAGGAAAGAGTAAAGTGTTATGAAAAGTGGGGAGAGTGAAGAAAGGGTTGTAGGTGGGGGAGATGAACTGCAAATTAAGGTGGGGAGGGAGAGATTGGAATGGGTTAAAATTCTTTTGAATATATGGGTGTGAATTTTGAGGGGGGGGGGGGAGATGAAATAGGGTATAGAATAAGAGAAGGGGAGAAGGTGTTGGGAGGCTTGAGGGATATCTGGAAGAGAGAGTAAGGTTGACAAGAGAAATGAAGAAGAAAATATTTGAAGGATGCTGTATACCAGCTGTTATGTATGAGATCGAGGTGTGGCGGTTGAATGCGAGAAAAAAAAGGTTGAAGTTTTCGAAATGAAAGTTCTGAGAGCAGTATGTGGTGTAAGTAGAAGGGATAGAGTCAGGAGTGTGAGAATAGAGGAGCAATGTGCATGGGGAAGGGGGATGTTGAGAGAGCTGAAGAGAATATGCCGAGATGGTTTGGGCATGTTTATGAGTGATGGGAGATTGGCTAAAAAGGTGGTAGACCTAGGGGAGGTTGGGTAAGTGGGGTCAAGGAGTTATTGAGGGATAGGGGAATGGGATGGGAGGAGGGTATGCGGTTGAGGGAGGACAGGAATGAATAGAAAAGACTGGTGAGGGAATGAATGCTACTAACAGTTGCGGCCTGTGGTAGTCAACACCCCGTATATGCGTGTGTGTGCGTGTGCGTGTGCGTGTATGTGTGTGTGTGTGCGTATGCGTTTTATTATATATTATATATATATAATATATATATATATATATAATATATATATATATATATATATATATATATATATATATATATATATATATATATATATATATAAAGCGGTAGTGTCCTTGTCGTATCCAGTTTAATAATAATAAAAAAAGAATAAAGTGTTAATTCAATCAGCTAAATTATATCGTGATCTTTGTGAAATCATTTATAAAGCACCACCCCACGAAAGTGGGAAGGGTGATGGCGAAATAAATAAATATAATATATATATATATATATATATATATATATATATATATATATATATATATATATATATATATATATATATATATATATATATATATATATATATATATATATATATAAAGGTGGAAAATCATCTCAACACAATATTGTTAATTGAATTTCTTCTTTATTTCATATTTCTTTTTTATTAAGTAATTTGATTAGGAACAAAGAGTGTGTGCAACAACGTAAAACGAACAGCGTGTGTTTTATATGTGAAGACATTTTCATTTTACCATTTTACACACGGGTATTTAAGGGATACATGTAGACATTTTACAAAGATATTTGGCCTCATATAAAAGATACGATAGTAAACATCAACAGTACTTTTACAGTCCCAGGATCAGCTGCAAACTTGTCGTGATCAAATGATACAGATTCATCTCTACCGAAAAGAGCAAGATGTTGCAGAGGCTAAACTTCGTTCCAAATCCAAAAACTCCACCAACAAAGCTGGACAAAAAATCGACAAAGGTCCCTTCAAAAACCCGTTTTTGAGATTCATCTAAAGCAATATTATCTTCACTTACACCTTGCAAGACCAACGATGACCCTGATCGGCGGGTTGAGTTCCGTGAAATATATATGTGCAAAATTATTTTGCAATTCCATTTCAGAATAAATCATTTCTAGTGATGAAGTAACTTCTAACTAGTCACATAAGACAGCACAACACCGTTTATTAGGCAAGCGTGAATAATAATGAAAACATTGAAAAGGTTAATATTGTATTGCAGGATTCGAATATCCTCTATAAGTATAATGGATCTATTCTTAAAACAATCAGCGATAGATAAGAATTGTGTGGATAAACAAAGCTACTATGTAGAAGAAATAGATTTAATATACGGAACCACTATTTTTAGAATCGTTCAACGCAACAGACAGAAAGAGTATTTTTCTTTAGGGTACATTAGACAACATGGACAGATCGAGTTTACGATTTCATACCCTGACATTACTCCACCGAATTTCAGTAACTAAGTCAGATTTGTCGATGGTCAAATTGCAAAATGGTACCTTACATTGGGAGATGTATTACTCTCATGAAACTTTTCAAGTAAAGTTGCAAAATGCATTGAAGGGGTTGAAGTAATTGGTCATGTTTAAAATCGTTACTGTAATTAAGGTTTTTTACTGTCATATATATATATATATATATATATATATATATATATATATATATATATATATATATATATATATATATATATATATATATATATATATATATATATATATATATATATATATTTCATGGGAGAAATTTTATAGTGGTACGTTCGTTTCTTTTAATTAGATTGAATTGGGTTTCTTTATCTGATTCGTCCTTTTATATGCTCGAGTTGGGAGTTCCTTAATTTCTGAATTCTTAAGATGAGTTGCCAATTAAAATCAATATTCTACTCTCTAACTATCTCTGTCCCTCTCTTCTATATATATATATATATATATTTAGACTTTAGACTTTCTAACCACTTTTAACCTCTCACCGTACAATGAGGACAATCCAGTAGAGTTATTTGTGTTTTTCCCGACCAGTGGGGTCACCTAATGCTGGTGATATGATGTACAGTTATCTGGGGTGATAGTAACCCTTGCCACAGTCTTACAGATCTAGATCACTCAGCTATCCGTGGACGTAGTGAGATTCTATACTTTGAAGACTTACTGTACAGGTGGCAGATAGAGGATAGTATGTTGTATGTAATTATAGGTTGTATTTGTATGTGTTGGCTGTGTTTGTAGTGATGTGTGGGTATTGAGATCAGTGTATTAATACACTTTGCCGTAAACTGTAATTAATTACAGAAGACCTCCTACGAGCGGCGATTTTTAATGTCCGATCTTGGTCAGTGGGCGGAGCAATCAGAGTCTTCGTTTTACCGAGATTCGAACTGCCTGCCCTAAAGCGTGGAAATTCTCAGCTTTGTCTACTGAATTTCCTCCGCTTTATCCACTGAACGATACGAACGATATATTAAATGATATTCTTTGTTCTTTAAACCTTATATAATTGAGAACGGAAATCAAATAGATATCGAAATAATAAATTAGTAATAAATAGAGAACGATACAAAATAAACTTATCTTAACTATAATGGAGAAGCAATCATACTCCTTTTTTTTATTTTCTTAGACAATTGTACTGATAAAATATTCGATGATAATAACAACCAAATAAATATTGTACTTATTACCCATAGAATCTAAGCAAAGGAACCCTAGTGATGAACTTAAAGAAGATAACGCTTACACTCTACGACAGGCTACTATATATATATATATATATATATATATATATATATATATATATATATATATATATATATATACTATATATATATATATATATATATATATATATATATATATATATATATATATATATATATATACGGTCAGACTGCACTTTGGTCCCCTTAAATATTTAAAAAACTACTAAACGTACATTAAAAAGGATAACACTTTTGAAATCCTTGAAGAATTTTGATAAAGAAAATAATAAAAGATGTGTAAATAAGTTAAAAAAATTCTTTTGTGTACGATAATTAAGGAAAAATCTGTCATTATTTTTATTATTAGTAAGGTTTTTTTTAACGAACTCCTTTCGACTTATTTAACCTGATGACCGAAGATTGCCGCTGGATTGTGGCCTAACCGATAGCTGGTATGTTGCCGTAGAATCGTAGCCTACTGCCATATTACACCAAATAAATATATATATATTTTACTTTTTTTTACAATTTTCTACGCACTCGCAAAAATTTTGCACCTTCAAATTCTCGGAATTTGACATGAAAAGACGCTGCTAGACGAGTGCTGCCAGACGTACGATGATTTCCATGGCTTTAAAATACTATAAATTACGTAGTTATTAAAATTAATAATTTTTTTTTTAATTCCCAATTTTTCCTTATCAAAATTCTTCAAGGATTCCCAAAATGTTATCCTTTTTAACGTACGTTTAGTAGTTTTTTAAATGTTTAAGGGGACCAAAGTGCAGTCTAGCCTATATATATATATATATATATATATATATATATATATATATATATATATATATATATATATTATATATATATATATATATATATATATATATATATATATATATATATATATATATATATATATATATATATATATATTAAATACGGAAAATGGAAGAAACTGAAACGTGTGCACGTTTGCATCAACTTTAAAATATCGAAATACGCGAACAAAAAAATCTGTTTCATATATATGCATGAAAAAAATAATTCAAGGAGATATACTCGAGTAACCATAATTTCTATTACATTACATTGACCTATATATATATATATATATATATATATATATATATATATATATATATATATATATATATATATATATATATATATATATATATATATATATATATATATATATATATATATATATATATATATATGAGAGAGAGAGAGAGAGAGAAAAGCAATTATAATTTGTTTCATTTTTATCACCCTCATTTAGCTATTACAGTCTGAAAGGTTGATGTTGAGAGTAGGGGGCGGGGCCTGATAGCCTTTAATTAATGGAGATGTCCCTTTGAGAACAATGTAACCGAATAATTTTAACCCTCATCATATCTTTTATTTAAAAAAAATAAAAAATTTAACATTGTGCATACGAAATTTGTTGCA
>SEYY01000910.1:140741-153241 GCA_009176605.1 Armadillidium nasatum
ATATTAGCGTGTCATGTATTCATTATAACATTTTGAATCCTTAAGGTTATGCTGGTATCAGATTTGCTGCTTATTTCGAAGAATTGGAGTAAAGGAGCTTTGAATATGATTGCAAAATTTATTTATTTTTTAATTTTTTTTTTTAAACTTTAAAAATAGAGAGGTTTCATATAGCTCCTCCACCAGTTAAAATATGAGGTATATCATGTAATCCTTATAATATTTGGAATCCTTGTGTCATGCTAAGAAGGTATCGATGTCAGATTTGTTGGCTGTGTCGAAAAATTGGAATAAATAAGCTTTCAATATGATGATTGCAAAAATAATTTTTTTTTTCAAAATTTGTAAGAGGATTCATATGGCTCGGACAGTTAAAATATGAGGTATATCGTGTAATCCTCAAATATTTTGAATCCTTAGGTACACGCCAAGGAGAGGGTACCAGATTTGTTGCCTATGTCGAAGAACATGGAATAAATGAGCTATGAATATGATGACAGCAAAAATACAATTTAAAATTGAAATTTCAATTAATGAAAAAAAAGTATATCCATCCTTCTGCCGCTGGAAAAAGGCAACTAATTCAATGGGTCGGACTCGGAAGAGAATGAGTCATATGCTGAGAACTCAGAAACTCAAAACATGAATCACCATTGAGTCGTTAGGGGTGACACATTAGCTTCGTTTTTACGACTTTAATTCATTTCGGTGTATATCAAAATACATTTTTTAATTATTAATGTTTTGATGTTTTGTGATTTCGCCTTGGGTAGAAGATAACGTATAAAAAGAAAATGCTTTTAATAATTTGAATCCTTTTTTCAATAAAAATTTATTGTTACAAGAAAAATTTGAAGAGTGGAAGCGTTTAATGAGGCCTAAAGTATATCAGCATTTTCCAACAAATTTGAAATCCCCCCCCCCCCTGCCGGAGACAAGAAATAAAAAACTACGAAACCAAATTTTTTGAAATAGTAATTTTTCATGCATGCAACTTATTTCATAACTATTAGAAAAACGACAATAAAACAAAACTTGGAAATGATCCACCCTAATATATATATATATATATATATATATATATATATATATATATATATATATATATATATATATATATATATATATATATATATATATATATATATATATATATATATATATATATATATATATTATTCAATTATAAAAATTTATTTGGATATTGGTATTTACTTTGCCGATTTTACCGATACCGATACCGGTACTTCACTCCATCCCTATATATATATATATATATATATATATATATATATATATATATATATATATATATATATATATATATATATATATATATATATATATATATATATATATATATATATATATATATACAGGGTTGGTGATTTTTTTTTATTTTTTTTAAAAAAATCAAAAAATCAAAAATCAAAAAAAAAATCAATTTTTTGACTTTTTTTGATTTTTTTGATTTTTTGATTCTTTTGATTCTTTTGATTTTTTTAAAAAATAATAAAACTGTTTTTTTTATTTTTTTTTATTTTGTCATATTTTATATATATATATATATAATATATATATATATATATATATATATATATATATATATATATATATATATATATATATATATATATATATATATATATATATATATATATATATATATATATATATATATTGCAAGGTATGTATTTCATTTATGGATTAATGATTATGCATCAAAAGTGCTTAAATTTTCTTTCTTTTATAATTTATATAGAGGAATATTGTTTTCTTATAATGTTGTATAAAAATTTAAATGGTTGAAAATTAAAAGGAATTGTCTTTTCTGTTTTCTTTTTTGTCTATAACCTCAAATTGCATTAGATTAAAGCTCAATAAAATTTTGTTGAAGATTTGATTGAATATATATTAGGAATTCTAAACTCTAACAGTTCTATATTGGATAAATTATATTAATGAAGATCAGATTCTTGTATTACCCTATATGAAATCTTGAACCAAATATTAAGGAAGTTATATTTCTAATATATAAACTACTTTAAAGTATTTTAACACAGTAAGAAGGAACTAATATATCTGTTATATCATTATGTATCAAAAAATATGACAAAATAAAACAAATAAAAAAAAAAAAAGTTTCATTATTTTTTAAAAAAATCAAAAAAATCATGATTTTTTCATAAAAAAATCAATTGATTTAATCAACTGATTAAATCAATTTGATTTAATCAATGCCAACCCTGTATATATATAATATATATATATATATATATATATATATATATATATATATATATATATATATATATATATATATATATATATATATATATATATATATATATATATATATATTAGAATTTGTCATTATTATTAATATGATTATCATTATTTATTATTACTATTATTATTTTTTTACTATGATATTATTATTATTATTTTATTATGTACAATTATTATTATTATTATTATTATTATTATTATTGGAATTATGAATATTATTATTATATTATTTTTACATATTATTATTACTATTATTATTTCTATTATTATTATATATTACTATTATTATAATTTGTTATTGTTACTTTTTTTTTTTTTTTTTTTTTTTTTTTGCCACGTACAGTCTGTCGTTAAGAGCAAAAATTGCTATTTTTCAGGCGATAAAAATATCACTAAAATTCGTAGCTAACTTCATGGACATTCTCTTTTTCCTATATAATATATTGCACGGTGATCTCTCTATTTCTTGGTATTTTTTCCCTATATAATATATTGCATAGTGAGCTACAATTACCCGTATATTACATCGCATAAAAAGCACCTAACGAATAATAAAAATTTTGAAATTGGAAAGTTTATTAATAATAGTATAAATAAATATTCATATCACACATACACCATCAATATCAACAAACCACAATCAGACTGTTAATAATAATAATAATAATAATAATAATAATAATAATAATAATAATGAGTCAGAGCGGAAAGAATAAGAAATGAAAATTAACATACAAAGAAAAAAAAAGAAAAAAAGTTAATGACTGAAACACACAAAATTACAACTCCTCAGGGGCATTTGAAACTTCTAAAAATAAGGAAAGCGTTCGTTACGACTCTCGTAAATTGTGGCTTTTTTTCTGGAAAAAAAAAAAAATTTCTAAAACCTAAAATCATAATACCAAACCTGGAATATGAATTATTGTACAATGCATGCAAAAGAAAGATGTCAAAATTATTCGCATGCAAAAATAAGGGGAAAAAATATATTTCATAGACCCATATATATATATATATATATATATATATATATATTATATATATATATATATATATATATATATATATATATATATATATATATATATATATATATATATATATATATAATAGATATAGAGAGAGAGAGAGAGAGAGAGAGAGAGAGAGAGAGAGAGAGAGAGAGAGAGAGAAATTTTTTTTAACTGTCATTTTAAACAAGAGCATTTTCCTTGTATAATTTGTAAAAGATAAGATTGTGGCAAAAATTTTAATCAACATAATTACGGAGTTCTTTTTAAACTATGAACACCAAATAAAAGAAAATAATGAATTAAGTAAAGCCTTATGAAAAACGTTATAGCACTTTTTTAATATATAAAGTATATATATATATATATATATATATATATATATATATATATATATATATATATATATATATATATATATATATATATATATATATATATATATATATATATATTATATATATATATATATATATATATATATATATATATATATATATATATATATATATATATATATTATACCTGGGCATTAACTCGTTGATTAAGATTGTTAAATTTTCCATTAACGATTAACGTTGTCGTTAATATAAAAAAAAATCATTTTAACGGACTCGATTAACGCTTTTACAATTTTTTATCATTAACTTAAGTCCGTTAATTGAAAATGTAAAAAAAAAAAATTAAAGTCTTTTCTTCCACGTACATTGGGAAGAAAATTTTAGTTATTAATGATGTCTAGATAATTCAAAACTATTATTCCTCGTCTTAAACCAGTACCTTTTAACTTTTTAATGTACAATGCTTAATTTTAATATTTTTAAGTGAATAAAATTGTCCAATTGCCCATCAAAATAAAATATCCTATAAACTTTTAAAAAATATTGGTGATACATAGGTATTTAAGCAATATAACACACTGTATATACCAATTTATTCCAGTCTTGTGACAAAAATCGATAATTAAATATAGATCTAAGTTTGATGGAAAATTTTCTACAAAGTTATTTATTTTCATTAGAAAATTTTAAATCTTATAAATTTAATTAACTTTATAAATTTTCTTGTTATCCACTCAGAAGTTTAAATCAATTGGCTATATTGCCTGGTTTGAGAAGGTCCTACTATATAATAAAATGGCATAATAAAAATCAAATAGAATCAGTTGATTTTTTACATTTTTTTTTTATGTCACAATCTTAATATTTTTAAGTTCAAAATATCATAAGAGAGATTATAAAAAAAATTAATCAACATCCAACGATATTTTGCAAATTATTAAAACCTGCAACACTGTTTTACTTTTGAATTTTGACTTTAGATATTTACTGTAAAACGCTGGTGAGTTAAATAAAATTTATTATTTAAGAAATATTTTTTCAATTATTATTTTTTTTATTTATTTATTTTTTGAAAGCTGTACGAGTAAGAATGTGACGCAACAACCCTTATTAATCACAAATTTCATTTAATTAAAAAAAATATATATATATGCTATCTAATACCTATAAATATAAACTTATTCAAAAAGGTTTATTGTAGTTAACTTGTTCCATAGAATTATGTAGTACTGTGGAGGTGAATAAAAATTAAAAAAAAAGAAATCAAAGAGAATAAAAAGATTTAGGGTGGAAATATGCCAGCATTCAGCACTCTATCACAAAAATCTTTTTTTTTTTAAATTGATTCAATCTGATCAATTCACTTACATTTAATATTCTATTCAAAGCTCTAACATTCTTTATTTACTTATTTTCCAATTATAGAAATTGGAAATTAATGTTTTATCTTTCTTCAAAATTTATGTGCTGAGAGTTCTAACACTAAAAATTAAAAAAAAAAAATTATTTTTATACTTATGTTAATATAATAATAAAAATTAAATAACCAAACAGAACCATAAAATATTTTTTAAAAATAAAAATATAATATACTTTACTTATTTTCTTTAAAATTTAAATACAGTTAATTGGTTCTATCAGTTGTATTTTTATCATTTTTATATAAAAAAATTTAAAATAGCTTGTACTTTTTAAAAAAATTATAATTTAAATAACTTACTTAAACTAATTAACTAAATTATATTTACTTGTTTACTATATTTAATTATTCACTATTATTTAGGCTAATAAGCTTACTAATAAAAAGACTTGTAACGAAAAAAATCAATAAAATAAAAAATTCATGATTTTTTAAATTTCATTCATATATATAAAAAAAAATTAAAAAAAATTTTATATATATATATATATATATATATATATATATATATATATATATATATATATATATATATATATATATATATATATATATATATATATATATATATTAGGGATGGAGTGAAGTATCGGTATCGGTATCGGCAAGTATCGGCATATTTTCCGATACCGGTATCGGTATCGGTATCGGTATCGACCTTTTCAGTATCGGTATCGGTATCGGCAAAATTTTTGGATAAGAGTAAAGTATCGGTATCGGTATCGGTATCTGTAGTAGTATCGGCATATTTTCCTATACCGATACCGGTATCGGTATCTGGTAATTTTTAGGTATCGGTATCGGTAAAAATTTTGGTATCGCTCCATCCCTAATATATATATATATATATATATATATATATATATATATATATATATATATATATATATATATATATATATATATATATATATATATATATATATATATATATATATATATATATATATATATATATATATGGGTTGACAATAAAACAAAAACAAAAAAAAAACATCCAAAAAGCAGAGAAAAAATAAAATAAAAATCAGTAAAATTTCACTTTTGCATCTATCTAGGGGCAATGTCAAGCACAAATATATTTCAAAATAATGCCCAACCATGTTAAGCACAAATATATTTCAAAATAATGCCCAACCACTGATTTAGATAATATATGATTAATATTTTTTAGGTCAGTGAAACTTTGCACCTGTAAAATATAATTCTCATTTATAAAAGAAAAGTAAAGAATAAAAAAATTCTGTATAAAAAAGTTTGACTAAATGATTTATTATTAAAGTGTTAATGAATTTCGATATAAATTATTTAAAAAGAAAAAAAAAAAAAAAAAAGGCGTTGGGCTGGGATTTAAAAAAATATGACAATCCTGCTGGTGCAACAATTCTATTCTACTACACATAAACAGTGTACTAGAATTGGTTAAACAATTATGGAAGGACATCACATTAACTTTTGTAAGAAGATGGAAATGTAAAAATTCATAAAGGTTCAAACAATAATACTTTGCAAATTAAAAGTTAAAAAATTTACTGTAATATTTCTTTTGATGATCAAAAATAGGGTAACTAATAAAAATATGTTTAAAAGTATGGTAAGTTTTGTTGAATGACTGAAAACAAAGGGCACAGAAGTTTAAATCTATGATTCAAGTTGTTCTTGTTTCCCATGCCCCTATATATTAGACCAATTTTGAATCTCCAATTGAGGATCAACGACTGAAAAAAAAAATTATATTAAATTCAGTGTCTGAACACTTTTAAGTATAAGGTATACATAACAAAAGAATCCTTTGCTGAAGCTTCTACTTCACATGCTGTGATATTTCCTCAAGTTCTGGAATAAAAATGAAATAGGTCCTATACATTTGCATGATATTCAACTCAGTAATTTATACACAAATTTTTTATCAAGAAATGATTTGAAAAGCCTTTATCAGTTGTCACTGAAAAGAAAATTTACAAAATATCTTGGTGTAA
Organism: Armadillidium nasatum; assembly: GCA_009176605.1. Lineage (NCBI taxonomy): Eukaryota > Metazoa > Arthropoda > Malacostraca > Isopoda > Armadillidiidae > Armadillidium > Armadillidium nasatum. Next base: position 147,781 of record SEYY01000910.1, read on the forward strand.
GGTTTTCATATAAGAACTGTATAGACATCCAATTGCATATAATAATACCATAATATAGTAATATTTGATGAAAGTTTCATGTGAGTTGAAAATTCATTAAACTTAAAAGTGCAACCTATTAACCCATACTTCTCAAAACTCTGCAAGACTGTAACACAGACATTGCATATAAGAATTGGAAAAAGATTAATTTTTTCTTTAAAAAATAAGAAAAAAATTCCCCTGAAGTATTATAGATACTGCTTTTCTTTATGAATGAGCCTTTTAAAATGCAATAATGTAAACATTACATGAATTATAATTACAAGTTAAGGAGTAACAATTATTATTATCCGAAACAAGTTAAGCTGTTTTCAGAAAAATTTTTAACCTATCTATAAAAGTCATTGGACTTTCGAAAAAATCATAATATGATCATCTTAGATCATTGCATATTTTTACAATCTTGCACTCATAATACATGTTTAGGTTTATAAAGTCCACTTTTCAACAATGGAGAGCTACAACAGTTAATCTAATTATTTGATTTTGTTAGCAATCAAGGATTCACATAAAAAATGGCCAGACAAGCATCAAGCTTGATGGACAGTAGATGGGCATCCTGCCCCCTCTTAGTGCTTCATATTTGTCACCATTTTAGAACTTCACAATCCACTCATACACACTCCAATGCAGCAAAAAACTGCCCCCATATTTCACTGACATTCTGTGATGAATTTCTGCATGTGACATACCCTAAGACAACAGAAATCAGATCACTGATTTTTGTTCTTCCTTGGAGCACATTGCTAATTTGACAGCCACATTTACGCTGTAACACAAATGAGAATACTAGAATAATCAAAGTTAAATCTGTCACATTATTTCAGGAGTAACCCTTTTTAGCATGCAAATGTTCAATACTATGTTATGATGGAAATGAGGATAATTTTTTACTTTTCCTTGTATATATGGCAAATGTTAAGAAGCTGTCCAAACTGTTTATATATTGTAATACTGATATCAAAATGCCTATATATATATATATATATATATATATATATATATATATATATATATATATATATATATATATATATATATATATATATATATATATATATATATATATATATATATATATATATATATATTACGTAAGAGGCAGTTGAATATACATATGCATAACACAAGAGTATATATCTATGGTGGCTTCACCTCCTGTACCCCTCAACCTATGAGTGGTGATGATTAGGCTATGTTTTTTCAAATTATTTTTAAATGATAGAAATATTAATAAATCAATAGAAATAATGATATATCAATATAAAAAATTTAATATCAAAAATTTGGACAAATTTTTCATTTATATATATATTTCTTTAGTGCACAGCACTAAAATGATTGGGTATACAAAAAATTTTTCTAAATAAAAAAATGTGTAATTTGCCCAACTGTGCAATCTCTGAAAAAAAAATTAAATTTTTTTTATATATCCAACCATTTTGTTGCTGTGCATGAGAAAAATTTTAAATTATTGGTTTTTCCTATGCTCAGCATCAAAGTACTGAGTATACAAAAATCTTTCGAAATAAAAAATGTGTATCTAACGCAACTGTATAACCTGTGTAAAAATATTTTATACTCATTTTGGTGCTATGCACGAGAAAAATTTAGGAAAATTTTCAAAGTTTTTCTCATACACAGCAACAAAATAGTTGGGTATAGAAAAAATACTTTGCAGAGGTTGTACAATTGGGCAAGAAACAAGGCCACAATGCGAGGTGGCCTTGGAACAACTGACCTCTGATCTTGTATTTCAAATTAGGGCAAAGAAAACATGGTAGTTTTCAATGCCTCAAAATCTCAATTCCCCCATCTTTATACTCGACTCAACCTTCCACAACACTATGACATCTTCGAAAACACTCAACTCAAACCTTTTTCTGTCCTCAATATTCTGTTTCTTTTTCTCATGATCTTTCTTGGAAGGATCACATTATTTCTTTCTAAACAAGCTTCTAAGAGGTTGGGTATTCTGAGGTGCCTTCATGATTTTTTTACGCCATCCCAGTTGGTTGCTCATTATTGGGGTGCTGTTTAAACCAGTATGGAGTATGCCTCACACATCTAGGGTGGTTTCAGACATAAAACTTTTCTCAAAAAGGTGAAGTCTAGGGCTTTTTGTCTTATAAACTCTCAGCAATCTCTTTCTGCACATCAAATTGTTTTGCCACTCTCTCTGTACTATCACTATTACAATGGACATTACTCTTCAGAACTCTAACATTGCATACTTCCTCCACTGAAAAGAGCTCATATAACTCTACCTTCTATACGGTCTCATCATTTTTCTGTCCAACTCTCCAACCCCTGACTTAACCACCACGCTCAATTTTATGTTCTCTACTGGTTAAATTTGGAACATACTGACTTTGTTTTCTTAACTTCCTTTGACTTGTACACTTTTAAATGCCGTGTATCAGGTCATGTCAGCCATTGGTGATCAAATTTATGACTTTTTGCCAAACTCTGGTAAAAAATGGTTAGCCTTTGCCCACCATAGGATATATATATATATATATATATATATATATATATATATATATATATATATATATATATATATATATATATACGGTATATTATCGTAGATTAATGACAAATCACATTTTTAGTTTCTAGAATTATTTTTTAAAAAAGGAGAAGACTAAAATGAACAATTAACATAACATGTTTATCAACCTTTTATTATGATACTTGACAATAATTTTCAGGCTTAGGTGTAGATTGTTTCTGACCTTCGATATTTTTTATATCAATATTTTTTTACGTCGATATTTTATTTTAATCAATACTTTTATACCTAACGAATAAGTGTAATTTATTCTTTTCAGTTCAGATACCTTAACTTTAGGTTATGTTATAAACTATAAGTACATTAAAATTATTATTATTATTTAGGTTAAATTACGGCATCTTCGGTAGTTCAGGTTATAATAAGTTGAATTAGGTTCTGCTAGAAAAGTAATAATAATTGTGTGTATGTCTAGTGTAATAGTACCTCTGGCAACGTTCTTGTTTACGTTAGGCTTCTCCGATATTTTTGATTATCAATATTTTCGGACAATCGAAAGTCAGAAACAATCTAACAATCTACACCTTTCCCTAATTTTCATATATTTTGACATTTGAACATCGAGTACAAACGAATGCTATCTCAAATCTGCTATATAAATACAAAGGATTAACCATGAGTTCTGTTATATACATTTTCAACATTTTATGTTTTATTTACTTTACAATTTCTGGTAATTTTATTGCTAAGATGAGTCATATTTTGTTTCTACTCTATTCTAGCTATAATGACAAAATATATTTAAATTCATTAGATAAAATTTAATGAACCGCGAAAATTTTTACTATAATAAAGAACCTATTATTGTACATGAAACTGAACATAACCTAAATTCTAAATTGGGTGGTACCTACCCTGAATGTTGTGAAGTTGCATCTTCATTTTCATCTGCAGAACCTTTTACTGATTTGTCAGATACATTGGCAGGAGAAGCCTCTTCTTGAGTTGAACCTTGGTTCTCGGTGCCTTCTTCTGCGTTTTGTCCCTCTCCTTCTTTGCCTTCTTTTTTGAACCAACTTCCCAAGCTTGACCCCAATCCAGTCACTTGAGAGCTGACGTTATTAAATACGTTCATTATGCTGCTGTACTATATTTAAATTATATTTAAAATAAATGATAAAGCTTTCACTATTGCGTCAAAATTTTTCAAGTTTTTTAACAGACGTTTAACAAATCCAACATCTTCCTCCACACCAAACACGAAACCAACTTTACAACTGGCAGTGGCACTGCTTTCGATGCTGACGACGAAAAATATAAGTACCAAAAATCAATAAACACCAAGAAATATGAAACAAAATACTATCAACATATGAAGGTTTCATAGTAAATTTATGTTACTTAAAACCTTTTCAAGTTTGTACTGACAGTAAATAGTATTAGGAGAGTCTCCGTCATTAAGCAAATTTATTATTTTAAAATTTATATTTTATTTATTTATATTTATTATATTTTATATTTATTATTATCATTTATAATAAAAATAAACAGTATATTATATATATATATATATATATATATATATATATATATATATATATATATATATATATATATATATATATATATATATATATATATATATATATATATATATATATATATATATATATATATATATATATATATATATATATATATATATATATATATATATATATATATATATATATATATATATATATATATATATATATATATATATATATATATATATATATATATATATACTGTATACACACAATATACACAACTATTTAGTTCGAATTATCAAAACTCAGGGGAAGATAATCATGAAAGGCCAATTTCCCTATATTTTGTATGGGAATAATTTCCCCACCTAAGTTAAAAAAAAAAGTGAATCTAGGTCAGAAGGAATATTGTAATGAAAATAATTTGATTATTTAAAACAAGCTTTCTTGACAGTGGTTTTAAAAAATTATAGCAACTTAAGAAATGTCAAAGAATTGGTCTTAAGAAAATCAAACATCCTATCCAATCCATCTACTTTAGATTTGCGATTCACATACTTTAGGATCATGCAAGCCTGATTCCCACTATTTAACATATTACAGTTTCGATTCAAGATGACAATTCTATTTTGTTTAGATTAAGAATCTGACACTTCTTATCTTAATTTCATTCAATTTTTATAAATTATAATTTTTATACTTTTTAGAAAGTTATGTACATTATAAAATTAAAATAAAAAGGGTGTACTATTTTGGGAAAAAGGACTTCATTATTGAGTGAAAAGCTTCATCATCATTTAAAGATGGGCAGTGAGTTTTTATATATAAATCTTTGAAATCCTACGATCAAGAAGGGAGATGCACGTTGAATAGAGAAATTAGAAGAATAAAAATGGTGGGCATCTCATGGTCTTTTATGGCAGAGTGTAAAGGAGAGTAAAAAGAAAGGTCCGTAATAAAGAAAACTCCTCTATGCTTATCATTCCTCACTTTTAATTGTAGACCAGACCAGTTTGACCTACATACACCGCATTACAGCTGTGACACTTAAAAAATAAATTAATGAGGATTTGAGAAGAATTGGGTGAGATTCCTTGTGTTTGAAGAAACTTTCAATTGAGAGGGTTATAATTTATAAGAATGAACTGGCGTTGCGGAAATGTAGCCTCAATTATAGTAAAAATATTTCTATTAAGTTGAGATGTAAGGGATCCTATGTACGGAAGTTTTAAGTATATTTTTTTGTTTGAGTGCAGTAGGAAAATGAAGAGTGGGTCAGAAGATATTAGTGAGACACTCGTTAATTAATACTTTTTCCACTTGGAACTTTGTGAATTAATTAAAATGGAAAAGTATTTTCATAAATTCCATC